>VXBR01005529.1:593165-673075 GCA_013400215.1 Cisticola juncidis
TATTTTATATTTTATATTCTTATTCCTTATCCTTAATTTTTAACTGTACAAAACGTGTTACTGCTCATTTACAGAAAGCTGGGATAAAATACTAAAGCTTAAAATTTAGCTTCAAAAAATAGTAAATTAGCACACATAGGCCATAGTCAGAAAAACAAGCCTCCAATAAATTAGCTAAACCTAAACTCATTACAGCAAGCAGTAAAGGACAGCCACGTTATCCAGGAAAAAGAAAAAAAAAAGAATGATAGCTTGTCTAGCTTCTGTTTTGTTTCATGGCCTCCAGACAGACAGAAAGCATGCCTCCTGCCCTCCAGCCCTGTGACTGGTGACTGGCACCTGCATTAGGGTAAAGTCCATAAAGAGCTTACCTCTGCAGTGAAATTCTCTGATGATCGTTGCCTTTTTCATTTCCTGTAGAGTAAAAAATATCTGTAAGAGAAGAGGCAACCTGGGAAGATGTGGATTAAATCTCTGTGAAAGATTTCCATTTACATTTCTAAAGCAGCCACATATATAATATCTATAGTCACAGATATAGATATNTGGGGAGTCACTGTCCCTGGATATATTCAAAAGATGTGTAGATGTGGCACCTGGGGACATGCTTTAGTGGTGGACTCAGCAGAGATGGGTTAGTGATTAGACTCAATGATCTTTAAGCTCCTTCCCAACATAAATTATTCTATGTTTCTATTTTCTTTTCTCTTTTTTGTTGAAGAAAAAATTTTATATTTTTNCTGGTGACTGGCACAAAGTACCTGCATTAGGGTAAAGTCCATAAAGAGCTTACCTCTGCAGTGAAATTCTCTGATGATCGTTGCCTTTTTCATTTCCTGTAGAGTAAAAAATATCTGTAAGAGAAGAGGCAACCTGGGAAGATGTGGATTAAATCTCTGTGAAAGATTTCCATTTACATTTCTAAAGCAGCCACATATATAATATCTATAGTCACAGATATAGATATAACTAATTAAATATATAAAATATGTATACTTATCAATGTAAGTGATTCTATATACACATGAAACTGCCAAGTCTGTGCCTTTAAACAAACAAAAAAGGGGTCCAGAGAACATCAATAGTTCTGTGGAGCTTTTAAGTGGGATCAGTTGCTCACTGTTCCTTGCCAATCACAAACTAGCATCAGGGAAGGGCAGTAGATAGCAAGTTCAGATAGAAGAAGAGCAAGTATTTCTTGACAGTCTTAAGTTAAGCTCCTTGGCTAAAAATGTGGGAGTGCTAAAAGTCTGCAGAAATGCTTGTGTTAACTGGAGAAACTACATGGAAAGTTGAAAGGAATGTGTAACTCAAAAATATGACCATTGTTTCAGGATATAATTGAGATTTCAGTTCTTAGAGGTGAGGAGGATATTGTGAAGAGCTATCACTATTTACTTGAGAGGGTTAACTATGTTTATATACGCACACCTAATTTGTTTCTGGCCTCCATGTTTCACCACTGCTGGCAGGCAAACACTCAGATAAATATTTCTTTTGTCTTGTAAATTATAGACAGTTATATTTTTATAACATTTCTTGTACTCTTAAGAAAAAATAGTTTATTGTGTGCAAAGGCAATGGATGGCATTCCACACATTGCCATGTAAGTGTTTGTGGCCTATAGTGCATCTTCACAGTTAAATCAGTGAAATCTGTGTTTTTCATGTTGTAAAGTATTTTCCCTTTTAGAAAAAGCAGAATTAATTTGCCTCACTTACTGTTGATATGACAATATTCAGACAAGTGTTCAGAGCTTCAACTTTTGTTTCAGTGAAGTGCAATAATGCCTTCACTGTCAGTTGGAACCAGTCCCAGTTTTGTATATTCTTAAATAGCAAAACTATGTAAATAGAATACCGTATAATGAGTCCAGATGTTACCATGAGGATTTTTCCTAGCTGCCTGAGCGTTCATATTAGAAGAGAAGACTCTACCTTCTCACGCTCTGTTAATGTAAACAGTAGCTATGTTTATGGAACATAGCCATGGCTTTGCATTCCATGCTAAGACAAACAAGACTGAGTGACAGTCCCCTTAACCAACGTGGTTGGAAGCTGGGAACTCCATCCTCCAATCCACAAGCTTCATCGCACCTGTATAAAGGTGCCCCCTTTAGTAAATAAAGGAGGTTTCCTGCCCTGATCTCGATGGAACCCACATCTGTGTCCATGTCTCATCTTTCCCTGGGAGCCCCACGTGGTAATATCCAGAAGTGGGAAAAAAAAAAAAGGACAAAAAGTCCCACTCTTTGTGTACACTTTTCCTTATTTAATTTCTTCATTTTACAAAAAGTATTTTGAAAAGAAATTTTAATGGTTTGCTTATAAGGGTTGGCCTTTGGAATAAGGCCATCTAAAATACTTGGGGGGAAAAATACTGAAATCAGAGGAGATGACAATTAAAAAAAAGTCCTTTCATCTTTCTTTGAAACAAACTTGATCAACTATTTTCTAATGAACTGCAATGTGATGACTCCTGATTTATTTCACAGCTGCTTTTGCTATGATCCACCTTGACTGGAACACGGACATTAGTGTTCTGGGGATTTTATATGTTCCACAGACATCTGCACAACAGGGAGGAAGATGATAATTTTTTTATAACAAGATATTTTCTTTATTTGTTTGGGGTGAAATTTTGCTTCCCAAGCTGAAAGAATTGTGCCCACGCAAGAATTTTGTCTTTATCAAACTTTAACACATTCTAGCATAATTCCTCTGCTTAGCAATATCTACTCTAGAAAGATACAGCCCTCCAGTAACTGTGAGGTTCCTAAGCCACCAACAGTAGCATGAATCATAAGATACATGACTGTCAGTATTATTTCAATGTTTATGAAGGTACATGATTAAGGATCGCTATAGTCTCCTATCTCCTTATCCCAGCCACCAGCAACTTTAAAAACCTAGTGCAAGAACATCTATCATGAATTTGAATTTACAGAGTTCCACTCAGTGCTTTAGTGAGTCCTTTAGTAGCCTCTTCATATATTGGGTTATACCTCACACTTAAGTAACAGACTTAAAAATCACAATCGCCTCATACACTGCCAAGGCCACAGAAGGAACTTGCCATAAGATCAGCCCCACAGTGTGAACTTGAGATAAGCACAGAAGAGATGAATTTGCAACAGGAAGGCACTAATTCCTGGCCTAAAGAAAGTGAGTTTTGGTTAGAACATCCTGGCCAATGCATACAGACAAAAATTCCCACTGTGACAGACTGTGGGAAAGGAAGCAACTTCTTATAAATGTATCACTTCGAGTTATGGGAATCTCTGCAACCACTCTGTGGATACCCAGGACTTGGACTAAATAAAACTGCTACTTCCAGTAGAATGACTCCAGGACTCCCTTCATTGAGAAGACCAGGGTTAAAGAAAGTTCTGCTGTCTGGATCCATGAGGGGTGATATCTTTCTACCCATTCTGTCTCTTCTCCCTCTCTTTCTTCCTCTCACCCCACCTCATCCCTGGCTCTTTCTATCTCTTACTTTTACTATTAAATAAAATCCACACTCTTTCCTTTGGCATATGATTTGATTTGTATCTTAACTCAGGAAGAAGCATCTCTCAGTAATCAGATCTTAACAACACTGCCTTGTAAAAGTGTCAACACAATACTAGAAAAAAATTGAGGCAGCTATTTATGCATAAAGTTTGTTAATTACTTTCTGATACTCAAATGACCAAATCTAACAGGTAGGAAATTCAGATCACACAAAACCGCAAAGGCACTGGATTCACAAACTCTGTGGGATGCCTTCTTGTAGTGTAAAAGGTTCAAAATGTTTATAGTAAATTATGCATGAGAACAGATACAAAACTGATTGTCTGACTCCTGATATACCAGTAGGTATTCAGGCATGAAAATGCATGCATTTTTGCATACAATGCATCATTTAAAATAATTAAGTATTTTATCCATGTGAACTTCTAATATCACAGGGTTTTGATTTAGCCTTATGAAATTGTATAGGTCTTTTTTTAGCAAGAAATGCCCAAAATTTCTTTGGAGGTAGAACCTGAAATATCCTGTGTAAAAAAAAGAGAGGAAATCAAACCACAGTAAAATGGCTAGAATGTACTCTACTTATTTGGAAACGTGAACCTTCACACCTAAAAGGAGATGAGAAAAAGCAGGTGCAGATCAAAGTGTGTAATCCATAGGTGTAATGTATGTTGGTAAATCACCTGCAAGTATATGCCTAGTTCTGCCATTACTCTGCCAGAGGTGGTGTTCATCAAAGCTGATGCAGAGATTAACACTAATGCACAGATTAACACTAATGGATAGAGATGTAGGCTGCAAGAAAGAGAAATTATTCAGCATTTTCTTGCCTGAGGACTAGTTCCTTGCTGCATACACTTGCTATCTAGAGTTTCTTTTTCCTTTATTATATTTGGCTTTATCCAGCTTGAAAGCTTCATTTTTAACTTTCTGTTTGAAGTATTTTTCTTAGTTCCCTCAAAATTAAAGTCGTTCCCATTAAACCACTGATGATTCTTTCCACAAATACATTTTGTAGTAGCGGGCTGTGTGAACACTCCTTGAAGAACTGTTCACCATGGCTGTCACACGGGTAAGTATCACTATATACAGATTCAGCATTTTGATTTTTTGTGTTCATTTTAGGATTAAAGAAATAGTTTATAAGCATAATCTTATTACATTAAAAATAATTTTTTTGGGAAGACTTTATAATAATCTCTAAGGTCCACTCTAACTAATTATTCTCCAGACTTGACTTCTGCTTGTTTCAATTTCATAGATTCTTTTTTTTTTTTACACTTCCCTCTTACCTTCACTGTTACACACATAAAAATTCTCAGTTCCTTCTTTTTTACATAATGTATTTGATATTTATCATGTTAGCTACTTTGAAGCTAATATATACCTCGAGCTCTGAATATAAATGCTACCAATAATTAGATAATTTAGTCTAATTATATCTGATTATAATAATAAAGACAGAAATTATAAAATATTGTTTCAGAATATACTATTTAATGTACCTAACCTTTCCACCAGTTGTCACGGATATCTTATTGCAACACTCTAAGTAAAAATCAAGCTTTAAGAATATTTCTTTCTTCCTAAAAAATCCATCAGATTTTTTTAAAATACGAACTCTTCTTTAAAAGCAGCAAATTGTCTTTCTATCCTACTTTGAGTTTGCTGGAACACAAATGATAAATAATCAAAATGGATTGAAATGTATTCTGAGGGCCCATTCAGACTCATTCCTGGGAAACAACTTCAACTATTATTTTTTGTTTGTTTTGATGATAAAGATATTGGCAAATGAAGAAGTGCATTTAAACCATAAGATTTTTCTATGGGTCATTGAATAGCTAAAAGTTCAAAAATTTTTCTACATATCCAAGCAAGCTCCCAGTGGAAATTATATTTTTAAACTGTAGAGATTTAGGAAAGCTGGAATAGAGTCTTTCAAACAACAGCGTCACTGGTGATGAAAACCCTTTTGAAGAGGACAAACAAATTTTCTGGTCTCTCTGCTATTTTTCTTGTTGTCTTTACTTTGGCACACAAAATTTTTTAGTCTAAGAAAGCATTTGGAATCACAAATAATGAGAAGAGGCTGCAACATGAACATCAAGTTTATGATTATTGTGACAGTTCAAGAATAAATACTGTATTCACTTCAATGACATATAAGGAAAATTAAATGTCTGTAGCAAACAGCTTTGTACAGAGCTGAAGATTAGAACTGTATTTTAAGAAGAAAAAAAAAAAAGAAAACATCACTGTAGCTCTTTTCATTTCTAAGATATCTATCTCTGTATCCTATCCAGAATCCAAAGCTTCATTTTCCATTCCAGACATAGGTCTGTATAAATATATAATCTCAAGTTCATCTGAAACTTTATAAAATTTGAGGTTAAAAATAGATTAAAAATTTCTAAAAAAAATTTTATCCTCCAAAGACTGGCAAATTGTGGAGAAAACTACAGCAAGGTTTATGATATATAGAGTTCAGATTTGTTTCATCTGCAGTCTTCAGACTTGCTGTTAGTATAAGTAATTAGGGTGCTTGTCAAACAATGTATTTCATGATACCCATATCCCATGAATCAGGTTAATTGTGGTGTTCATAGCAGGCAGGGCAGGATATTACTTATGTGCTTTAAACTGTCCACTTATCAAACTCTGTTTCACAAAAGAAAGGAGATATATAGGGTCACATCTAAAATATCAGGAACAAGACAGAGTATGTCTAGTCTATTCCAGTATAAATTTTAAATATATCTATTCACTTTGCTCAGTTTGAATTCAGATCTGACCTTCTTTGTTAGCTAGTCATGGCAACTATGAATAGCTAAAAATCTTACATTTATTGGGAGTATCTGACATCAACATGTTATTTCAGTGGTGGGAAAAGGCATCACAGTTGCAGGTTTTTCAGTAGAGTACAGCAAAAAAAAAAAAAAAAAACCATAAGAAAAGAAAATTTGTCCTAAGGGAAACAATGAAATTCAGGAATGAATGAACATTGATTTTACTCTTATCCAAACACAGTAAAGCATGAAAGATATTTAAGGAAATATGTTTAATGTCTCTATGTAGACGGTAAAGAGCCAAAAAGGAGCTTGATCCATAAAATAATAAAAATATCCTCCCAGGCTAGAAATGAAACAAAATTTCTGTCAAATAATTTGGTTATATTTATAAAGAGTATTTGATATGATTTTTTTAGTCTTGGATATGTTAATGAACAAGAAGTTTATATATGGCATCCTTTCCTTTCACAAAGTAAAATTAACACTGGTGCTTTCTTTGGGATCTCATGTATCACAAGGATTTACACAAGCAGACTCTAACCAAAGAATAAATAGACTTTCCAGAAATATAACTCAATTCAGTTAGAAGATAAAAATTTATAATTCATCTAGAGCAATCTCCTGCCCAAAGTAGTGGTAATTTCTAGGTCAGATCAGATTGTTCAGACTTGTGCTTAGACAAGTTTCAAATATCTCTAAAACTGAAGATTCTGTAACACTAATATAGGGTTTAGCTCTTGAAAGGTTGTTTTGTCCTATTGTTATGACAGAATACGAGGCTTTCTTCTGCACAATCTTACCTTCATACAGTAGATAACTTCAGTGTTATTCTCCTATTTTCTTTTCTAAACAAAAGAAATAACATTCTCTCCGTACCTTCACACATCCTGTGCACTAGCCCCTCCTTTATCTTGGTGGTCCTCCCTCTAATTTCTCCATCATGTCTTTTGCTTTAGGAAGTTCTAAACTGGATGCAACATTGCAGATGTGAAAATGTGAAAGAAAAAAGTGTTCATATTTTTCTGTGACGATGAACAGAGAGTAGAGCTGTTTGAAAACAGAAACCATTGGTGTGGCATAAGGGGAAGTGTGTCTTTTGCTTTTATATTATGCTTTACTTGACCCAAGACAGTCATGATATTTTCTTAACCTTCTGGAGCAGAAAGTCCATGGACATGGAGCAGTTAAAAACAAAATACACCACAGAGGTGCACAAACTGACTTTACCCTGGGGCCCCTTTCTTAGTTCAATACACGAAAGCTAAAGAATTCTGCAAACAAATTTTACCTACTTTGTTGTTACTTATGTTACTAAAAAAAAAATAAATATATATATATATATATCCCATCCCATTCTCACCTTCCCTAAAGTCATTCAACACCAGGTAACTGGCTGGAAAGAATGGAAAGAATGGCATTAGTACCAATCTATTTGACCTGACTCAGTGCTGCTCTGATCAGACAAACTTGCAGTGATAGAAAACTTGCCTTGTTCCTTGAAGTCACAGCTACACAGCTAGTTTCAGAAATAACAGTCCTGGTATTCATCAGCCCAAGTTTGGGTTTAGAAATAGGCAGTTTACAGAATCAATGGACATTTATTCAAGTAAAAGTCACTCTTTCAATGAGAAATTTTTAGTGATACCCAAACATATTAGACAGATGATTACAAATGTGCTAAGGCAGGCTATAAACTTAAGGGCTTTATGGGTAAACCAGAGTCTGAGTGGCATATCTCATGCTATCAGATGCACACAACAATTTACTGGAGAAACATTTTACCTTTAATTAACTCTTTAATGACATTGTTAATTAGTTTTAAAATATAGCATGGATTAACGCTACAATATTCATTCATTATCCTCAAGCCGTTTTCTCTGATATTTTCTGAAGAAATAGTTGTGTCAGCTGTTATTTTAGTGTCACATAAACGCTACAAACATCTAACTCTTTTGCTGCAGATGATCACCACTGTGCCTATGGAGTCATATCATAGAGGGAGGCAGTTATGACCGCTTTCATAATCTAAATTTGGCTGCTCTGAAACCACCAGTGCTCAGCTGTACAAGGACCCACTTGATGTAATACACCACCTACAGAATGACTCCTGATCTCAGAGCCTTAACTGACTGCGTGCTGAAGTCTGTCTGATACCTAAGCCATGGAGGTATTAATATTGTCAGCTGCTACTTGTGCACTTGATAACTAAGCAGCTCCATTGTAAGGCCTCATAAGGCCTTATTTGAACCCACTGAAGCAAAAGCCCAGGTGAACTCGAATCCTGGTGGATCCTTTTTTGTACTACTTATCGCAGCATAAAGTGCAAAAATATTGTGCAACCTCAGCTGCAGGGCAGTCTAAAAATAATGTTTTCCAGTGATTGATCCCGCTCTTCATTTCTAGCTTGAACTCTTGCAGAAAACCAGGGATCATTTTGTACATGACCATATCATACATAAACTCTGTGGCATTCACCTTTTGCTATGTTTTAATGAGATTCGTAGCTACATCAATTGCACTATATATTGCTCAGCTTGTTTCTTCCAGTGTAACTTAAATAATAATTGAATTTTATATCAGATGCTCTACTATTACCTCTTTTTAGGCTGTTAAAATTATGTTACTATTATATGTTTTCTGAAAAAATGGAATATATGACAACTGCCAATTTCAATTTTCTAGATGGTTCATCCTTAAATATTCATTTCTTCTGCCTGAACGTAAATCATTATGCAAAGATTCAAATATATATTCAATTTGATTTCTTACAATAGCTTTATATGAAACAATGTATAACAATTTTGTCTTTACAAAAGATGTAAGATCTGTCCAGCTTTCTTTAAGGATGAGATTTTCTGTAGTCAATAGGGTTTTTTTAATCATTCTGTCAGGACTTGATCTGTAGAGATAAGCAGTGTTGGACAACTTTTGCAATTTTGTCAGTAACTTTAAGAGAGCTGAATATCACAAACCTTATTTCTGTGGGAAGCTCTTCTGTGCCTATGTGTTTGAAAAAGAATTTTAAAGAAAAAAAAAACCTTAGGTAAAGTTGAGAAAGCAAACAAACACATAAACAATCAAAAAGCTCCCAGAACACTGTCTGCTGCAATACTGCTTCTGGAAAGTTCTAGATAATTGCTTTCCAAATAAGATACAAATTTTGAAAAGAGTGTGTAAATATTTGAGCCTTGGCACTTGGTTTTGGAGGGTATAGAGGTCATTTTAATTTCTCTTTAAAATGTGTTCCATGTACAGATAGAAAAATCTGAATTCAGTTTTAACTCTGCTTTGCACCCTTAAAACCACATATTTATTTCCCAAATCACTGTCTGGAAAGTCATATTGTTCTGTGGCAGGCAATCAGTGAACTAGCCTAAAGCCATACTGACAGAGCTTTGAAGATTAAAAGTGTAGCATTGAACTGGATGTAAATGGAAGAGGGAGGGAAGTTTAGCATACAGAGTACTGTCACACTGAACCTTTAAAAAAAATTGTCCCATGCATGTTAGTGTTGTGGTGTGGGTTTTTGCTTTGAGTTTTCAGGCTAGCTTTCTATTTCATTTGTGTGTTATGATTGAAATTACATATGCCATTAAGTATCAATTCTCTGTATCCTTGCCTCTATTTCTAGAACCTTTCTTGCCAATCTTCCCTCGCTCGATATATCATTTATTGTTTTGTATCATTACACTGCCTCTTGTTATTCCCATGGGAATGTTTTCTGTATTCCCCGCCTTAGATTCCTCCCTACATGTATCCTCATTGGTTGCTTGCTTTGTGCCACCCCTTCTATAAAACCCACTGCCTGAGCCCCACTCAGCATCTTGGGGTCCTTAGTTCTTTGAGTTCAGTTCTTCAATAAATCTCCTCAGTTCACCCCAAGACCCATCTGGCCTCTGCTTCACCTCTGCGCCCCAGACAGGCTTTGCTGAGAGCATCGGAGTCCCTGTGGGGAGGTGAGAGCTCCCCAGGGGGAAGTGTCCCACCCCTCGCTGCCGTGTGCCCTGGGACGTATTAGAAGCACACACTGTGACAGGTTAGAAGTGTGTCTAATGCACTGAGAAAAGCCTGTGTGTTGCTGTTCCAGGAGCAGAGCAAGTATTGCCCAACATGACCTTTCAGATATCTACATCTCAATCAGCACAGGAAAGCTCCTCTGCCTCCTTCCTCATGTGTGAAACACAATTATATATCTTTGTTGAGGTATATCATACTGAACCTGTACAGTTGGACTATTTCACTTAAGAGTTGGACTCGATGATCCTTGTGAGTCCCTTCCAACTCAGAATATTCTGTCATTTATAATAAGGTTATTAATGAGATGCCAGTGTGACAATTTCATCCAATAGCCGTTGTCATTTAGAAGAGACCTCATGCTGTGATCCAGAAATGTGTCCGTGCAATTTAAAGTTGCAGAATTAAAAACTATAATCAAAACAAACAAAGAAAAAAAAAGACAAATCAATTACTATTAGTAACTTTTTTTGAGTAACTTTTTTTGAGTATATTTTGGAGGTTTTTTCAGTCTTGCTCAAAATATTTTATACACTGAAAATCGCAGGAACCCTTTAGCCTGGCCACACTAAGCAGTAATTTGTCACAGCAGACTATCACATTCTATATTGATAGGGGCAAGGAGGTATTACTTTTATGGATCCAGAGACCTGCAGACACATTTTGTCAACAATAGCATGTACAGATTTAGGTTTGATTCAACTATTCAGATTTTTTTTTTATTCTTTTAAAATTAAATTTCTGTTAATGATCTATAACCTGTGAAGGAATCTTTGGTATCAAGAGTCAAATAAATTTTCTGAGAACTGTTCAGAGAATACATTGTGGACAGCAGAGCTGGGACAGAAAGAAATTTTTGATCATATTCTGGAAAAATTCTACTGTACCTGAAGAGGACTCCAGGCTGTGAAAGTTGACTGTAAGCGGACAAACTCATGTGGAGCTTGATATTAAATTATTTGCATTACAAAATTCATGGTGACACTCAATGCAGTTCTTATAAAAAATCTATGTTACTACCACTATAAAAAAAAATTCCATTTAAAATTCATAGTAGTCCAATATCACAACTTTGCATCAAGCCAAAATAAAATCAGTAGATATGGTGATAAACAATAATAAAATCTAATTTCTTCTTGCAGAGAAAACTCTCTTTTCAGCTCCTTCTGCATCTTAAACAGAGTTTATTTACATAATAGCTATGTTCCTTTACCTTCCATTTTGAGTTCTCTGGGAAAATTATGCTTTGATGGACTTGCCTTTAGATTTTCTTTTCTCTTTCTGGTAAATAAACTGCCCTAGGAGATAATTTTATCCCTTTCTTCTAAATTGCACTAAAAGAAATAAAAAGTCATTGGCCCTCCTTAAAGTACATCAGCAGCTACAAAGGGTTATGGTGACCTAAACACCGTTTACAATTTATGGTTTCCGTGCAAATAGATACAACAAATAACAACACAGAGGTCATTAATATTATCATCATTTCAAATGCTAGAAATCTTCTCCAGAATTTCCTTTATGGAGCAATATTTTAGCTGTAGGACAATATGCCTTCATTCTGCTGAAAAGCTACAACTTCATGGGCAAAGAAGCTGATTCTGATAGATGCTGAATATCATCCCACCCACAGAGTTTGTGGATGCTGAGCACCTTTCCAAGGGATGCCTAGTATTTCATAGGATCAGTCCATAGCAGCAAAGCTACTCTCTTGGAGGTTCTGTTATATGAGCAATAGAAAAATGTGGTAAAATGTTTTTAGATGAAAGATATCAACCTACTCAGCTGTTAATACTGGCACTGGTAAGTCACTCTGAAGACAGAGCTGAGAAAGTTGGAAAAGTTTTGGATTAGTATAGGTAAATAAGAACACAGAGGAACATAAATCCCAGTTTTAAGTCTATGAAAAATAAAGGAATTTTTTTGTCAAGATTACTGTTTAGTAGGCCCTTCAAAGTCCTCTGGTGTTCAGAAAACTGTTTGTCCTCTTTAGGGGAGATGTGCAAAATAGCACTGGCTAACATTTTCATTCTCATTATATTTGTTTTCCTTATGCTTGACTGCTCTATACAAAGCCATTCCCTATAATACCAAGCAATCTAGCTTGCAATTTTAAAAGCATCATTCACTATAAATAAATGTATCTATCTGTCAGATCTCAGAGTGAAACATAAATGTTCTGTGTTTTCCATGAGAGAAATATACAATTGAAAAACTCCCTAAAGTGATTTTCTCAGAGGTCCATCATATACTCATATTCAATAGGCTTTTTAGTCCAGATGGCCAATATTAGGAATTCTGCACAGTATATATAGAAATAAATCTACTAGAACAACGATATGAGCATTGTATCAAAAACATAGCACATCTGATGTTCACATGCCATTTCTTTTCTTTCTAACTTAACTTCCAAATCTCCTTGACCCAAATATGCAGTGCACCCATCCAAGAGTAACTAGCTTCCAGGTGCCTGATGCATACATGCCTGGAATGTATACAAATTGCAATACACCTGAGCCCTTCTTTCTGCTGGTACACACTTGACAGAAGAAAGACAATCAAACAAAACTCTTAATTTTTGAGTCCATAGTATATTAGACTCAGATTAAAGTAGAACTCAAGATGATAAAAATACTCTTCCCTAAATGTGAATTCCAAGAAAGCTCATAAATAAAAGCCGATGGAACAGAAAGGAACAGCAACAAAACCAACAAAACCAGCAAAACAGATGAATACCATGGTGCCCCCCTTCCCCACACTACTGAATTGAGTAGTTCACAGTTTTCATTCATAAAGATGTGTTCTTGGTGTCAGAACTGTCAGATTCTGATTACACAGTTTTGCATATCTACGTCTTTTAGGAATTTTTACCATGCTACTCACCTAAACATGAATTTGGACTCATGAAATAGGAAAGGGATCCCAGGTCTTGTAGTCACATTAGGAGCCACAAGATATCTGTGAGTCTACCTCTATGACCTTAATCCTTATCAGGAATTTGACAAGACCCAAGAAAAGGAACCATTTTCATCCATTTTGTGTCCTTCCTTATTAACTAAGCAATCTGTCACTCAAGTAACTGAATAAGTATTGACAGACTTATTCTCACAGGTACAATAAGTATTGCTACTTATCTTTTGCAGTTCAGGATCTGAGCCACAGGCAGATAGCCATGAAATGGGGAAATGCATAGGCACCTGCTCACCTGAGACATATCTGAGAAGCTTGGTTACAGAATGAGTGTAAAGTATACATTTGAGAATTTGCCTAGACCTAAATGACTTCCAAAGATTCATTTAGGAGGTTGTAACATCATTAAGTGTTAAAAACCCAAGGCTTTTGAATGCTGTTGAATGCTTTTAATCGTAGGTTCCTCTGCAGCTTGTAGAAAGATCTTTATAAGAGAAAGTCTTTACAATACGACTGATAAATTCCATTCGATTTTTTGTCTGACAGTTGTTTTGTAACAAACAGTTGTTTTGTAAACTTAGACGCAGAATTTTACTGGCAGCTGAAACAAAATCTAAATTTATCTGGGAAAGAAAGATGAGAAAAATTCCATTATATAAAATAATCCCCTTCACTTGGCCATATTTTTGTTACAAGCATTATTTTTTCATGTTCCAACAATGAGAAATGCAGATTTACAGGCTCCTCCAGATCATTTTATCTCACTTAAAAAAAAAAAAAATCAGATTCTCCTATTTACCTTTTAATTTGAGTAAACACCATGGTAAAAGTAACATCCACAAGGACTCAAACAGACTTGAAAATCCATTTTTAAAAATATTTGATCTGAGGAGCCTAAAGGGCTTTAGATAATTAATTAAAAGCAGATTTTGGGTCAGGTGTGATGACTATATTTTCTCCTGACTATATTATGTACCAATAAAAGTGGTACATAAAGTAATAATTGTTTTAGGAGTCATAATGAAATCTTTGTTCAAAACTGCTTAGCTTAAGATCATTGCTTTTAGCAACTAATATCTCAACCTTTCTAAAATATGCTGAAAAATACTGATGAGATTTAATAGGTGTCAGAAGCTCACATATCACTTGGCCATTGAAGATTTAATTTAAAAACCAACATCTGAGTATATTTGTAATAAAATGTATTTTGTGTACATCAAACATGGAACATGAACTGTAACTGAAGAACATTTTTTCAAGAATCTTATCCAAAACAAAAAAATCTTCACATTCAGGGAAAATCTTTGATTTACTTAAGGTTATTACAAAAGATAATACTTTTTGAGGTTTTCTATCAGAAACAGTAGAAATTCAGCTGCAGTCAGCCATTTCCGTCCAAGATTAAAAATGTATTAACATTAAGAAAAATTAAATAAATAATTTGAATATATCAGCATAACCTTGTTACTTATAGCATCGCATCTCCAATCTTTCATGTGTTTTCCTTCTTCCCCTTAATTTACATATTCTAATTTGTGTTAGTCCAGCCTTCTCTGGGCTTTCAGAGGGCCAACTTTTCCTATATTCCCAGGCATGCCAGGGGAAATTTTGAGGTAGGTTGCCAAACTGTAAACTCCTTTCCAGGTCTGATCTGTCAAGGCAGTGGAAAAAACAGAGGTCAGAACCTGCAGTAAATATATTTTGTTGTTTGCTGTTTAAATTTAATCAAATGTATCAAGCTAACAGTAACTGGAAAGCATAATGTTCACTTACTAAAATAAATAAGTTCAAAGGAGCTTCATATGTCACAACTACAAAATTCACAAGGTTTTATTTTTTTTTACTTTGGGACATTTTTATTTAAAGCAGTCTATAATGTTTAGTTCAATAGAAAGTATTGAAAGTTGAATTATGAAATATAAGTTTTCTTTCAAGGCAGCCTATAAAATGCAGTAATTTTAGGGCAAAATGAGACCTCTAGAAATAAATTTTACTATTTAATTTTTAAATTTTTTTTTCCCTCTCTGTATCCTTTTACTCTGTGATATCAGAACTTAAATAATATTACCTTTCTTCCTTTTAAACACCGTGATGATTTTTAGCCATTTTTAAAATTCTTCTTGGGCATATCCTGAAAAAAGGCATTAACAACAAATAATGACAGGGAGTCTGTTAATTTTTGCTGTGAAAGGAGGAGGCAAATACAGGTACAAATGGAATTGAAAAGCATTAAGATGTGTGAAATGTAAGGTTGGTTAGAATATCATTGATGTGGAAAAAAGAAAACAGAAACCTCTCTCTCATGTCACTGCTCCTCACTGACCTGGTCGACAAACCTATCCAATTACCAAACCACAGCCAAACACTGCTTGAGGAGACACCATTTTTTCTGTACCAGGAGCAGTCTAATGTGCATGGAGCATAGACAATGGACTAATAACATCTGTGTGCAAGTGTGTTTGTGTATCTTTAGCACTTTTTCTGTTGTGTTTTTTTTTTTTTTTTTCCCTGCCCTTTGACAGTTTCATTGAATGTCTCTGTCTCTTTCAGTCCATAATCCCATAAAACTCTCTTCATGATGCAGCAAACAGGCAGGATTTCATGTCCCAGAGACACCTCTAGTCACCTCTGGGTTTTCCACTATGCATATGTGTAAACTCTATTCGTTCAGCAGCTGTTTGGTTAGTGGACTCTGGAGGCTTATTTAGATATTAGATATACAGAGCTGACATTTCTGGCAGACTCTAATGCTACTTCCTTTTCTTTTGTTCTCTATTGTTCCTCTCTTTGGCATGAAGCAGATGCTTATGATGTCCATGTTGTGAGTAGGAGCTGTGAAAACTCAACTTTTCCACTTCTTGGCAGTGTTTAAGTCTCTGTGGGCATCATTATTTATACCTCCAAAGGAATACGTGACATTCTGGAATTCTACAGCAGGAAAGCAGTCAAGTACAATTTTTTTTTTTTTTTTTTTTTTAAGTGCAAAGACCTCTTTTTGAGTACTAGTGTGTTGCAAGAGTCAAGTGAGAGATATGTCTTTTCCAGACCTATCTTCCCCCTGCAAGCACTGAGAGGTTTCTACTGTGCAATAAAAGTAAGGAGAAGAGAGAAAGTCTCAGTTTGCTACAGTAAATGAAAAGCATAAAATAAAAAATCAGATCATTGTAATCTGAAGCTTTTTCGAAGATGCTTTAAACAATAATGAACACTGAAAACATGTACACTGATACATAAATGTCTGACAGAGCAATCTTAAGAAGTTATTTGGACTTGAAACTGACTTGCAGTAAAATGAAGACCTCAATTTAAGGAATATTGAAGAAGCTTTGCTATGAATAGATGAAGGGGACTAAATCCAGGGTAACAAACTGGTCAGTAAAGAGATGCTTCATATATTTAAAGTTTTTTTTCAATTAAACCTGTTTGACCTATAAACATTTCTAAAGCATATCTTGTACTGAATTCCTCCTATGTGATATTTCATCTGTTTATGCTCCCTTTACACCCTGCATGATTCTCACTTACACTGAACTCTGTTTCAGGTGTAAAGAGGCATTACTATTTACTAATTGCAATAGTAAGTTTATTTTAAATTGCCAAAATAGAGTGCAAAGTGAATGAACAAGAACACATTAAAATTGTTTCATTTATAAGTGGGAACAACCCCTTTATCAAGAAATTATACGAAAGATAGACACAATGGTCTTCTATCATCATAAAGTAAATGAAGCATCTGTGAGGACTGGGAACCAGGGTTACAGAGATACCCCCTTCCTTATAATATCACAAATATACTGTTGATATCTTGAGTAACTGGCAACAGAACATCAGCTAAATATTTATTTAGAATAAAAAAAGGTCTTATTTGTACATGTTCTTGTGACTGGATCAAGAAATGCAGGGCTGTCTTTAAGCCACTTTGGGGTTTCCTAGAGCTTTGGCAGCTCAGACGCCAGCAAGTTTGGAATATCTCTGTACACTGTTTTTTTACATTTTTGTAAGAAAAATAATGGTAATCTAGATTCTATATCCTTGATGAAGACTGTTTTGTTACCTGCCCTGAAATTCAATTCCAGAAATGTTGTCATAGCTAATGGCCACTGGACATACTTTGCGTTAAAAGGATCTCACAATAGGTGTTAAAAGTGAAATATAGAAATTATTTCAAGTTTTAGACTTGTGGTTTGAAAATTCAACATTCTTTCTTTTCTGCTTATAATGTCTGTTTTTGTGTAGAGTATCTACTGACTTCTAATGTTCCTCTCTGGAAAGTTTCTCTTTGTTGATGAATTTTCTCATCATGCTTTTCCTCCATGAACAGCTGTAAATTTGGCAAAGACATATATTTACATTCTGGAAGATCTTATTTGGCAGGTGGCTTTTGTTTTTCACAACCTGCTCTCTCTCTTAGATGGTAAATATTTTTTTGTCTTCCCTCCCTCTGTGATTCTGTATGTGACAGAAACATCTATTTTGTAAATTCAGATTAATATTGTCTCCTGTCTGTAGTTATGTAGTTCTCTGTAATTGCTCTAACTGAAATTACTGGATATTTATAGTTTTATCCTTGAAAGCCTGGTAGTTTGGTTTTTTTGGGGTTTTTTTTTAACAAATGCATTGTGCCTTGCTCAACATGTTAAAACTGTAATTTTTGGACTATCTAATACAGAGGATTCTAGCAGACTGAGATCTGTAGGCCAAATTTTACACAAATTCCTTTTTATGGCCTTCCTTCTCTGCTGCTTTGTAGCAGGGATAGTAGTGAGGTAGAAGGACCAAATGCACCCCAGGGCACCTTGGTGAGACAGTGGAGGTGTCCTCATGACAGGGACACACACCCAAGTTTTTTCACTAAAATTTTTCACACATCCTTCTTCACTAAATTGTATTTCCTGATGATGGCAAGAACCAAATCTGACATCCAGCTCACAGCTTTGTTATTATTATAAATAATATGAATTACTATTTTTAATTTGACATGGATTATAAAGAAACAAGAAAAATAGATGCTATTAAACACTATTTTGAATACAATTTCAAAATACATATAAACCTTTGAATTTGCACAGTGAAAACCTTATTCTACACCATAAAAATTGTTTTAAGTAACTGCATAGTCATTATCATGACATATTTTGGAGAATGCATTTTCTAGGTTTCATGTCTAGTGGTCCCCTTAAAAGACTGAATAACATTTGTGTCTGGCAATGATAACTACCATGTACTGTGGCATGCAAAACCAGTTATTTTAATCTATTCATTCTGATTTCAGAAAGATAGAGTTGCATTGTTATACCTTGAGGCAAATATGTATGTCTCTTGAATTGGTTTTGTAAAAATTTCACTAGAACTAAAATGACATTTTAAGCATTAGAGGCTTTTCATGCCATAATTTATATACACTTACAGTAAAATAGAGAAATATGCAGATTCACGTAGTGAAGCAGGTTTAGATATTCATATTTTATCTTGGGACTTTGAGTAAAAAACAATTTTGATCATGAAATATCCAGTCTCTATTAGTCTTCTGGGACAAGTTCAGTGTCAGAGCGTTATATTCTATAGGCTTTTATTAAATCAGTTAAAGAAGAGGCAAAGTGACTCATACACAAACTCAACTATAAAGCTCCAGATAGGAAAAGACCTGCTCCCTAGAATCCTAGTCATTCCTGCTGACAGAAATATCCTAAGGGAGAGTAAAGCCCCTAGCATATTTATGTAACTGGAATTCAAATTAATGCATTTCAGTTACTCTTCATAATTTGCATCGTTTAGTTTTTTAGCTAAATCCATTTTTCACCTATTTCTGAATATTTTTTGAACAGTGTTGTATCTAATGCCACGTTAAACCTAGTGCATAATAAGACTGAGAAATATTCTCCAGTACAATAGTACTACAATCGTGTGTAGAGTTTAACGTCTGTCACTTTCACTGCTTTAGACACAATCATGATCGAATTTTACTTTTAACTACCAGTTCCCAGTGCAGTTGACGTAGAATCTGTTGAAACTTATCCATAATAAATCAAAATATAAAATCCTTATACCTATGTAAATATGAGAGAGCCCATTTATGGTCCCACAGGAACTGACATAAAGAAAAGTCATTGTAAGGTGTGTAATGAATTTGTATCAGTCTAGCCATTACTGCAAAGAAACCACATTTCTTGTTTGTTTTCTCATGTTAAATGTGAGGTAGAGCAATTTACTCCCTTTGATTGATGGGTGTCCTGCTGCACTTTTGTCACAGGGTAAAAGGTTGTATATATATTATAGTGTATATGTACATAAGTGTGTGTATAAATAAAATAGTATATAACAGAGCTACCAGCATAATGTAAATCCACACTTATCACACTATAATCTGTGAGATAGACAGACCTTGAAGTTAATAGAAGTATGCCTGTTTTGCTCTTCACAGTGTTGGAACAGAGGCTGTTTTTCATTCAGTTAGATCCTGATGACAGCTTTGTGAACATCTGCCATAGTATATAATTTTAGCAAAGTAGAATTGGCCCAAAATCTTAGGTTATTCCTAAAATATTTTTACTTGTCTGTACCCACCTGTCTGCCTCCCTGCCAAGGAGGTTCTCTGGTATGATAATTGACACAGACACAACAATTTGAAAAGGATTATGGCTTCTCCAGAAGGCATCTCTTGACTGTTCTGATGGAGATAGATGCAGGAATTCAAACTGGTTGAGCATAAACCTCATTTTTGATACCTTGTCCTTTGAATTGTCCAGGTTTACTAGTTTTATAAATTATTTTTTCTTATATATTTCTTACATAAAGTTGTATTATTTGGAATTGTGTTGATTTCTGGCACAAATTAGTTATCATACTCAAGGGAAAAGCTCACCAGGCTTAGGGGAACTTTCCATTTCAGTGGAAGATATAATTCAAACTGATGTCCACAATTTCCTAAATCAGGACTGAGCAGTACAATCTTAATTTTAACCGAGTCAATAACAACAGATGTCTTGCCTTCCAGGTGAAGACTGGATTTCATACAGGGTGTCAGTTTTGAACTTTCTATCTTAAAATTATTTATATTTTCTTGGGAGATTGTTTTGTCACTTTTTTCTCCTGCCTTTGTGTTGTTGTGTCATTAGGGTATGACTTTGGGAACCACTTCTGTGTTTAGGGAAAGCTTCACAAGGTTTGTGCACATACCCATAGCATTATCAGGTAATGTATCATCCTTCAGCCATAGCAAGAAGCACAGAATTGGCTCTGCACTGGAATTCAGTCAAATCTTGTCTAGCTAACAAGTCTCCTAGTTCCATGTACTCCCCTGTGTCTTGGCAGAGATGACAAAGTTGCTGGAATCCAAATACACAGAAAAATGTCAGCAAAACTAGGGGGATTGAAGAGAGAAAAGGAATCCTAACATGTTTAGTCTAGAATTGATATCTTACTATATTAGAAAAGAGATCAGAAAATAAAAGAATGAAAATACAAAGTACTGCACACACTTTGTAAAAAATGAAAAATATTCAGCAGTGAAATGGAGAAAATAAAACTTTTTTCCTTATATAGTCTCTACTTCAGCTCAAGTATGATATGAAGTTAATCTCAGTGGAACACACACTGAATGCCCAGGATAATAAAAAACCCATTTTTTTACTGTGATAATTTTATGATTAAGGAAAATTCAGATCTAATTTTCTTTTTTTCTGCTAAAATATTTGTAAATTTTCTCTCTCATAAAGTCTGCATCTTGCTGAGAGATCTTGTGGGCTTGGTTCTTGCTATTTCATTTATTTATTTGAGGGTTTTGGGGTTTTCTTTTAGTTCAGTCTATTTCTAAAGTAGAGATTTTCTTGTGTATTGTCACTTCCAGGGTAATTAACCTTATTTCCCTTTTATACAAGAATCCCATATGTATATGGAGATAAATTTTTAAAATTCATTGCCTTCCAGAAGGGAAAAAATATTTTAAATAAACTCGCAAAAAGCCACTATTATACTTCTTTAAATTTTTCAATAAATATTTAGAGAACTAGAATAGACTGCACCATAAGAAACTAATGGCAGGAAATTTGTTTACTCTATAGTTGTTTCCTTCCTTTCTGAGTCTGTGCCTCCCAATCCCCCTGATCAGGACCCAGTCGAGCAGGCACAGCGTTCAGCTGGGGGACCGAGGGGCGGCTACGGGTGGTACCCTGTGCATGGGAAGGCTGTCAGCAGGAGAAAGCCAAGGCTGAAAGAGGCTCTGCACAGTGGTAACAATCCAGGGCTTTACTGGGGTCTCCAGAGAGCCCCTAGACCCAGGGGGTACAGACTGTGCAGAGTGGCTCAGACACCAGGCTCAGAACCAATAGCCCCTTTTACAGGGAGGAGAGTACAAGGGGGAGCCACTCCTCAGCCAGTTGGGGAAAACTCTGGAGGGAACGGGGTACAAAACAGACAAAGAGGACAACCACTGAGGGTCAGCTGGGGAAGGGACCCCTGCTTTCCAGCCTATCATTCGACCTCCCTCTTAGAGCCTTCTAGAATAAGAGAAGGGTACACCAAGTGACGGACAAGGGATCAGGGAGGGGGTATGAGGATTGGCATACAAAGGGAATGGTACAAACTCTTAATGACTACATCACAGAAAGGAAAAAAACCCTTAACAAGCCAGCGTAAAGGCAAACAAACCACACCACCTTTATTACGCATTGAAGACTTTCTGTGGCGATGACTAACACAACATCTTTCCGCCCGACTCCGTGTTGCCCGCGTGTGGGTGAGCACATGCAGCCCGTTCTGGGCAGGCTGGGACACACCTGTTCTGGTGGCTCATCCGAGCAGGGCAGCCTGGATTCCCGAGGAGCTGTTCGCTGATTACTGCTCAGCCTGTGCAAATCAAACTCAGTCACAACATCTTCATGCCAGAACGCTCTGCTGAGCCTTGGCGTGTTTACCGCTGAATTCCCTTCAAAGGGGAGGCTTGGCTGTATAAACAACTGAAGGCCTTAATATATAATTAATGTGTTTCCTAATTAAATAGTAACCAAGTATGTTGTAATGTTTCAATTAAGAGTATAGAAAGTAATTAATTATAATCTTAAATACTTAATGTGAGCATACCAATTAACAAAATGCTACTTCTCTAATTTAAAAATTGTGCTTGCCTCCATTTCAGAATAACTGTACATTTTTAGGGGGATTTGTTTTCATTGTAGGACTTTTTTCCCAAGAAAATGACCTTTTAATACATGAATAATGTCTCAGTGTAACTAACACACATATAAATCAAGCTAAAAATTTTACTTAAAAAATACCGTGCCAACTCTTTTTAAAATAATCTCTTTTTTTAATGTGAATGGAGTAAAATGTCCATTTTAATTATTATTTCAAGGATATTTATTTACTCCATGTCTTAAGTCATATGATCAAGGCATAAGGTCATTGCATTTCATTTCCTCTGGCTAACCAGAGGTAAAACAGTATTAAAGTCCCTGGAAATAAACTATCAATTCCAGTTGGATTTTAGCCTTTGAAGGAGTGTTTTGAGTCGCAGTTCTAAACATTGTATGTCACTGGAGACAACGCAGAGTCACAACAGTTTAGCAGGAGCGGGGTGGAAGACATATTACAATATTTGGATTTCTTTAAGAGGTGCTACTTGAAATTCATTTCTGCCTTTCTTTTCTTCTTCTTTAGTGTTGCCAGTGAGGTATTCCAGTGTACAAGGATGAGTTCAAGTCAGACTCTGCATAAAGTCATACACAGAAACATAGGATGGATGGCACTGTTTGTAGTCACCATCTGTCTCTATGAAAATAAGCCTGCCCTTTTCCACTCATTGCACTCAAAGCTAACAAACCTTTCCTGCAATGCAATATAAGACTGATAAAATCTAGAAATCGATTCTTTGGATCACTGTAGTGGTAATATTGACACAAAAGTAGAGAGTAGATGCACATTTTAACAACACTGAGAAAGGAGAAGAAATCAAAATTGATTTGAAACAAAGGTAGTAACCGTATTTAGGAACTCCATTGGAAGTTGGTTTGACTATTGCACATCACGTTTCCTTTGTGTTTAAAAAAAGTCAACAGAAGTACAAATTTTGTGAACTTTGCAATGTCTTAACCCCACAAATTAGAAGCTTCTGTGCAACATTCCTCCAAAAGAGTCTAGCCTGATGCTTTTAATCCTGAATGGAAAGAATGCAACAGAAAGAATAAAAAAAAGTTGAATAGTCAGTTTGTGAGCCTCTGAAAATACAAAGTTTGAAGACTCATGTGATTATATACTTCTTGAATAGATCTCTGAAATGTAATGCAAAGGATTTCTTGAAAGCAAAACATAGAGTAGCCCTTCCTTTATTCTGTAAAACAGCTATGACTTGTTTATTTCTGTAAATAAAATATAGGCAGATTTTTATTGGAGGAGTGTCATACATTATTTCAAGGCCTAAAGCCTAACAGTATTAATTATAACTGTCATTTTAAATTAATAATAGGCCAAACAATAATGATAAACAAGCGAAGTATTTAATATAATTTCATATTTCAATGGAGAATCATTATTCTGTTGATACACAGATTATTGCCTTTCACATTATCTAATGCTGACCAAGTTTTTATACATTATAATTGCTATGAAACGAATGTAATTCTATTAAAGTTTTAGTGTAACCACAGAACCTATGTTTACAGGATAATTTAAGTGACAGGTTTTTTGCACATTTTGAATACTACAGCTCTCCTTTTATGTCATTCTAATTTATTATAAAAAAGCCTTTACGTGTAAGAAGTATTCAAATGCACATGGGATTTCTCTTCATATCATATACCTCTTATTTTCCAGTGCTTAATACTGTATCACAAAACATAACCCAATATGCTTGATTTCTTCTACAAGCTTCTCTTTAACTTTTCATTGCATGACTGGTTAGAAAGTGCAAATTATAACTTGGAGCAGACTATTCTGAGAGAATAATATTTGCCTTAGGAACAGTGTGGTCACATCGTATTTCCATGGCAGAAAGCAACATTGAACTACCTGCCCTGACAGAGTTCATTTGTCACCAGGACTTATGCTATGGCAGAACTCAGAGCAGCAGAAGTTCCCTGCTTTATAAATAGGAAGCACAATACTTTAACTACACTTAAACAAAGTGCTGAAATTCTTTTCGTGGGGTTTTACGTTCTTTGTCTTCAAGTATAATTTATATGTTTAACATCTAAAAATAGGAATTCCTATTCATCGAATTGCTTGAAGACATAAACCCAGATCTGATTAATCAGCTTGAAAAATCTCATGCAGAAAAGTGATTTCGTAGTTGTCCATGGTGTGATTTTTGTTTAGTCTCTCAAGTATCTCTTGTGAGCCCCTGTCGAAGACCCGTCATTGAATCAAGCAGATCTTCACAAACAGTAAGGTTTGTAACAATTTAAGGATATGATTCCTTTCATATAAAGTCAATGACCAGAGTTAATATGTCAAATCTACAGTAATCATGTAGGATCCTTGTGGTAGGCCTGAAGCTAAGACCCTCTGAGGGTAAATTACAAACTCCCAAATAGCAACTCATCACCTCTCTGATATCTGTTCAGATAGGCAGAAACACCCCCTGCAAGAACGTGTCTCTTCATAGTCCACACAGAAAACTAAGAAAAGGCATTTCAGTTTTGATGGCTAAATTTGCATAAAAGCAATCTCAGATTTAATCAATTACTAAATACAAATCTATCACTTGAAGAAGGAAGTACTTCACAGTAATGAATACAACAAGTTTTCACAAGGACACTGGGTACAAACAAAACCCAGCAGGTCTGAGATCCTTCTCAGTTCTCACATATATGAAATTTGTATTGCACGCAAGTCAGTAATATCTCTTTTCTAGATTTTTTAAATTACTTTGTGTACCTATAATGCAGATCAGTACATGATGTGACTCTTTAAAAAAAGTAGATTTAGTCATATCAAAAACCGAACAAGAACATACTTGAGTCTTGAGTCTCATAAACATCCTTATACAGTGACCCTTAGATCAACAGAAACATTAGAAAAGAAAAAAAAATAATCTACACAACTGATGAAGTAGCTTGTTTTAAAATGGCCTGGAATAATACTCATATGTACTTATATATATGTCCATGTGTCTTTAGATTCCCAACAATAATGGGAACAGTGAACATCTGGAAGCCATTTACTAGGAGAATTTGGTGAATTTGTCATTATCATTTAATGTAGTATTCCCTGTAAATTCACTTACAAATCTCTCTAGAGTTCTTACAGATCTCACTTAACATTCAGTTGTTCCTATGGATCCAGCTTGCAGTTCAATTGCAGTATATTTGTTTAAATGGCACCAGTTTGTCCTTAGATTGTCTCTAGACAACAAATCCATTTGCCACCTTTTGGTTGCTCTATTACTTTGCTTTTTGCTTCTTTTATATGTAGATGATATTGGATTTTAGAGGTATTTTTGTGCTGTGGCTTTTTTTTTAAGCATCAGTTCCTACAATCTCCAGTCTTTACATTAAAAAAATTGTTAATGGAGATTTAACAAAATATTTTAAAGGATGTCATGTAAAACCCTCTCACTTTAGCCACTTTTTTTTTATAAAACTGGAAAAGAATATGAAGACGGGATGTTAATTTCCATAATTAAGAGGAACACCATGTTGTTTTTTTTTTCCGTTTGACACCACTGCCAGAAGTAATTATGAGTATGTTTAATTCTTAGTAGTTTAGCACTTTCAACTGTTGGTCTCTCTCTGCAAAGTTTAAACTTACAAAAAAAAATCAACAAGGAACATTTCACAGGTTCCTTGAAACCTGGCATATGCTACACATTTTATGCTGTCAGGAAGGCCCTCTTTGTACTCAGATTGTTTTCTTCATAGAATATAAAACACTCCTGAAGAAGAAAAAGAAATAACCTTTTTTTTTTTTAACTTTCTGTAGGCTCAGAACACAGAAGACTTAAGGACCTTTTTCAAAATTGTTACAGTTCATCCTTTTTTTGTTTGTGTCCTACATTTCATATATACAGTTCACGCTCTGCAAAATCTTTTGTGTGTGAACAATCTACTTCTCTGATCTTACCATTCCTGCTGCATGGTACATAATATGATCACAGTTGTGGTTTTTTTCCATATGGAAAAAAATGGGTAAAAGACAGGGTAGGAAGAGAGGACAGGTGATCTTCTTTTGTTTCCTTAAACCTCTGCACCCATTTTCTAGTCTGCTCTTACTACAAAATTACTGAGTTCTCAAAATACTCTATTTTTTGTCTTAAGTTTTTATGAGTTGGGTTCCACCTGGCACATTAACCACTAGGCAGCTAATCTTGTGAGTCCCTCACAATTTTGTGCTTACAAAAATGTAATTTCTTTTACTCTTATGACCCCACTAACCACACCTTCTGCATTAGTATATGGCCAGTTTTCTGCCCATTCCAGTGGATATTCCAGATAACCTTACAGTTCCATCTAAAACTTTTTGTAATAGACTGTGATTTTAAAGCATGATCTAGTGTCCAATTTATTTTTAATTTCAAGTTACTAAAAAGGAAAACTTTATCCACCATGATAAAGAAACCTGAGTGTCATAAATTTAAAAGCTTGACATTCTGCAGAATACTGAGTACTTCATTATTTAGTATGCAGTACCTGTGCAAAACCCATCCAGTATTACAAAATCTTCTGTGTTCCTATGGAGAATATGTAGCAGACTGCCTCTGAAATGACAAGACAGTTTAGCAGCAGTAAGAAATCCTCTGAAAGTAAGTTGGTTTTTTCAATGTAGTCAGGAAATATTTTAGAAAAGATTTGTTTGGGGTATGTTTTGGTCTACTTCAGACTGAGTCAGTGTGCTTAAATATTTGTGATGTGACTGTTTATTGTTGTATATACATCAACAATAAACATACCCATGATGTGTGGAGACACACTGATACACAGTGGAACTGAAATAGTGTTTCATTTGTCTTTAAAACTGCCATCCTAAATGATGGCATAACTGTTGTCTCAGGTAATAACAGCAGCAGGAACTATTTAAAAATAAAGCTTCAAAATGTGTAAACCACTTCAATTGTTGTGACTTACTGCCACAAGAGGGAGTGAATCCCAAAGACAGTGATGTTGGGATGCTCCTAGCCCATTTTCCAGGATCCAAATGGAAAACTTCAGTATTCAAGCCAGTCATAACACTACATGTTGGAGAAATGACATTTGAGATGGTCTGATCAGTGTCACTGAGGGGTTTTATGTGGTCACCAACACCACAATTGCATTTGAAATCAAATTAGATTACGGCTGCTTTGTTACCAGCTCCCTCTACATAAAGGACTCTAAGAAATTATTACAACATTTAAAAATTATTCTCTACAGTAAATTATTCAACCACTAAATCCAAAAACTAAGTGGACTGTCAGGTTTGAAAAAGACCCTCTACAGTGAAGAGCAGACTGCAGCTATCCAATTATCTGCTCCCTTGGTTGCCTAACTGATCTATGAAATCAAATTAAACACCAGTCTCCAGATTTAATATTAATATTTCATTGCTAAAGGATATGGACCAAATCTACTGAAACAATGAGGAATAACTAAGTCCTCTTGAGATTTTCAAATGGAGGATAGTAAATCTTGAATGTTTGAACTCTATAACCAGCTATTCTGTTCTCTAGAATTGACCTGAATTCTCACTTTTTATCCTAAATCCACAACCATATTCACTCCATCCCATCTGCATCAATAAACCAGCAATGGAACATACCAAAGGAAGCTGTTTTGAGTTTCCTAGTCCTCTTGTTTGCTTTGCTCCTGCTTTTGCTTTTTCCCTACTTGAAGTTAGTCAGTCATCTGAGGGGACAGATATTGCAACAATGAGGAAACTGAGAACCATATCTGTCCTTTTACTACTCTCTCCTCTTCTTTTCTTTTTTTTTTTTTTTCTTTTTTCTTTTTTTTTTCATGTTTTACCAAGAAAAATTACTAAGCATTTTCAGCAGCAACCATAGTTGAGCTGTAATGCTTAGGAGTTTTCTTGTTTGGCTTTCCAGAAACATGGCAGAACAATTCAAAATATCCCTTATGTCTTTTATTGCAGCTTTGCAATTGCCAGTACACGCCTCTCACAGGTTGAAATTATTAGGCTGAAAGAAATTAGGTCTTCTTTCTTTCAGTCACCTGGGATTTCAGGACCTCTCTTTAAGGAGAGATGCCTGGTTACAGTCTTCAATTATGTTTTTACTATCCAGTCTCCAGCTGTTTTTACATCACTGAGTATTCTAAGACCAGGCCGAAGTGACCACCATTTCAGGCAACTAAAATTCTTTAAGCTTTGTCATTGACAGGGGACACATCCCATGGGAAGAATGATATATTCTAGATTAAGATAGACAGATGCAATTATTCCGCCACATTCTTGGTTTTTTAGGTACCTCTGAAGGGATTCTGGCAATGATTCTTGTCCAGAAGCTTTCCTGTACGCACTTGAGTTAGATGTACCTGGAGAACTGGTGTCATATTCAGGGTAAAAATCTACTTCAGCTTTAAATACCTAAACTTTTATCATTTTGTGCAGGTTATGGACACAGATGACCATGTATAGGTTTTCTCTGCTATTAAAATGGCACAGGATGTTTAGGACATTCACGAATGGCTGGTAGATCGAACATAAATCTAGGAGACCCTCATTCCTTTATGCAATAGCGTAGAGTATAAGCCTTCTCTAGGCTTCACTGTTTGAACATGATAAGATTTTAACATATCCTCAACTTTTGGCACCTATCTATAGGCATCCAAACCTAAGTATGTTAGTTTCAAACTGAACTTTAGATTCGATGTCTGGCAGGAAATTGGGATCCTGTCAGACATGAACTATGCTGCAACAAGAACAGCATACTTGGCTTCTCATGGGATTTCTTCTATTCTGAACATATGAAAAACACCACAAAATGCAAATTGTATAGGAAAAGTTACAATATCTAGCAAATCCTCAATGTCCTTATACTTAAGACTTTTCTTGAAATATCAGTTTCTAATATTAAGCCATCCCATCTGTGATGACCAACCTTGGTCTAGGTCTTAAAACCTTTCCAACTAGGAACAGAAAATTTAGCTATTACTGGGTGCTGGCAGCACAGTTCTGGGTCTTTGGACTCTTTTTGTCTTAGAACCGAAAGTAACATATGCCAGACATTGAAAGTACTTAGTCTGCTTCTTTTTTAATTCAGTTTCATCATTAAATTCTGGAAGGTAACTACTTAAGAATTTTCTATGGTAGTGGAGTCTATTGGCATTGGCATTTGGTTCTAACAAACAAGAATTCATGAACTTTTTTAAACCCTTATACCATGTTGCTTCTATCTGAGGTCTGTTACCAAATACACTGAGCTGACGATTAATCATTTGAATTCTTAATTTAGAAAATATTAGGTTCAGTTCTACTACTTATTAGTCACACAGATTAATGAGAGTACTTGTCAGCATCATTTGTCACTAAAATACAAATTTTAATGAAAGTAATAAAAACCTTTGCACAAGACCTAGTATTTCCTCGCCGCAAATGCACGTCTTCTGAAAGCAAAATTGTTTACAAGAGTAGTTTTGACAAATTTATTTGGTTTGTTTTTTGATTGTAAAAGATAATTTTGTTTTCTGCTTGAATATGTTTTCCAACAGGTAAATTAATTAAACTGATTTTTTTTAAGTAAAATTATTATTTATATTAAAAAGTTTTAAACGTTGAAAGAACAAGTGGCATTAATTTGTGTGGACAGTTGTTGAACATCTGTTTTCTTTAAGAATTGGTCTCATTTAAGACTATAGAAAAAAAAAATCTTGAGTTTTTTTTCCAAAATGGGAAAGGCATTTTGCCCAAATAATGACATTTATGAAAAGGTTTTCAGGGACATAACGATGACATAATGACTGTCTGAGAAAGAGATAGAGAGGAGATAGAAATGGGTGATAACTGCCCAAGGATACCACTTCTACGTTGTCCCAGCTACTGTGTTATCTAAAATAGATAGTTCAATTTACCAGGATGATGATCTCCATCCAAGAAGTAAAACAAGGAAAAAAATATGACCTGTGCTCTTCATAGATGTAACCTTTCACAGCCTCTTTGTTGAAGATAGATTCTATTCTGTTCTGTTCTGTTCTGTTCTGTTCTGCACAGGTGTTGCCAGGAAGAAGGGGTTTTTGATTGTGATATTAAAATCCAATTATTTTGGTTTTAAACTTTGGGTTTAAAATGTGCAAAACATTCGTATCTAAAGTTACGCTAGGGGTTTTGTTTTATTTGTTTTGGTTTTCCAATTCTAAAATGTCTATTTTGCTATGGTATTTATTTAGAAATTAATGTATTAGGCACTGCATGAGTGAAATAGCCAGTGGCATGAAGACATAGCATTACTCAGCTTAATTAGCACTTTAAATGAGATGCACATGCAGATTTAATCACAGTTTCATATTGGTCTGTAACTACCAATAAAAAGATAACTATCTAAAGCTGCGAATCAGGATTTAAAAACAAAACCAAGAACCTTCCATACAGTTGCTTTAATGATACATAGATTTAGTAACTTTTACTAGAGTTGCTCTGGGTTTAGGCTAACACCATAACAAAAAAATCCATTGCTTAACTCTAAAGGGACCACCAACACACCTGTTCCCCTCTTAATGAAAGTAACTACAATTAAGATCTTGCTACTGAGTTGAGAATCCTTTATATGGATGTAGCTGTTTTGGTTGGACAGCATAAACCAGGAAAATATTTTTCTGACATGCTTTTTCATTTGGAAAACAATGAAAGCCCCAAATAATTTATAATAAATTTCTAGAATCTCGGATTCTATTATAAGAAACAACCTATATATGTATGTATATGTATATATGTATATACAGGTAGACTGCAAAATAATCAAAGAAATTTTGAACGTTAATTTTTATTATTAATCACTTAAGATAGGAGAACATTTTTATATTATAACAGATGACTTGGATAAGTAAATGTCAAATTTAAAGTTAAATTAATGTTTCATGTAGTCTTTGTTAAAGATAATGGAAAAGCTTCCAATTGATTTCAGAGGGACATAAGATGCATTCTTGATGACAATTTGGGCATGAGAGATTTCTCATTTGGATAGTCATATTAAGATCCAGGAGAGGTCTTTCAGAACTGAGCTTTGACATAATAACAATGTATCGTATTTTTATATCTGTATTAAGTGACGTATACTTTGTGTAAATATATATATACACATAAATATATATACACATAGAGTTAAACAATTATGTGTAATGAAATGATGTAGTAAAAATAGGTTTTTATTACGCCTTTGGGATAAGGAAGTTGCAGATGACTCTACATCACTCATGGATTCATAAGTATAAGCATTTTCAGAACAGGAAAGCTTTATGGTCACTTAGGATGACCTTCCACTTAAATCAGGCCATAGATTTCACAGGTGTCAAACAAAGATTATAAAACCTTTATTTAAGGTGGAAATGGGGAATTCCATATGTCCTGGATAATATTTTTAATTAATGATGAGAAAAAATATATTTTATACATTAAAAAACAAACCCAAAACCAATCCACAAACAAACAATAACAACCAAAGGAAAACACTTTTATCAATTTCCCACCATGTGACTTTATTTTCCTTTACAGTAAAGCTGATAATCATAAAGAATTGATGTGAAAGGGAACATATTCTTCCCACAGACGCGTCAAAAGTTGTGAATTATCTCATAGACTTATTTGTGATAGGTAAAGTAGGTAGTTTCTCTCACTGTAATGTGGCTTATTCACATTTTCAATTGTACTTGATTATGATTCTGTTAAGGTCTTTCCAACTTTTTAGGAATATATTTAAAATGCAGCTTATCTCAAGTGGTTATCTATAAAACCTTCCTGACATTTTCAGAGGGCTATTTTTTCCTGTTGTTTTATTTCTATTTCCCACTGCTGAAACAGTCATCTAATTCAGTATAATGAGTATTATTTTCCAGCTTTTAAAAGGAGAAGAAAAATTTTAAAGAATATAAAAATATTTCTTCCTTTTAATGACAATGTTGAATTTCAAAAGCAGAAAGGCAGAAAACTTTCAGAATAAACATACAGTGAAAAAAATACCTTATTCCTCTGCAGAAGAAGTTTTAACTTTCAAGTTTTAATCAAGCTTTTCTTATTTTTATCAGCCACAATGGATTGTACCTTTTACCTAAAATTTAATGTTTAGACCCTATACACTAGGCAACTCCACTTTTCTTTGTAGAGACTTCTAACATTCCACTCCACTGAGCAGCTGCAATCATCCATCACAAATAAAATAAAAGGAGACAAGATAGGGCTCTAAAAGACAGGAGGTGATCAAAGTTACATAATATATGAATTTTTTCACAAGAAACAAAAGTGAACCCCATCTATGTCAATGCTGTACATATATTCAGCATAATAGTTGCATTCAGATGCAAATATAGTCTCTAGGATTTAGAATATTTTCTAAACAAAAACTTGAATGTTTATGTCCTATTCATCCTATTTGCATATAACCCAAAGTTATAACAAAAATATGACTACTTTTCTCAAGCTGTATAGAAAGAAAGAAAGAAAAAGAAAGAAAGGTTTTTGATACAGAAGTGGGCACACCTGACATGAAGCATCCAGTTCTGTCATTCAGACTTCTGTTGGGGAACCTGAGAAGACTGGATTTGGAAAACCAATAAGTGGAAAGTTCTGAATTATTTTATTTATTTGTCATTTTTAGAATGAAATTCACAATACTAGCTTCTGGAAGCACAGACAGAGTTTCATGTCACAAAGCACTCCCTGAATAAGTTTTTCAACTCATTAGTAATGATTCCAGTGAATTGCATGTCCTAAGTAAATTAATGCCTACAATTCATACTTGTTGGATTCTGATGTCCCATTATATATCATTCCTCAAAAAGAGAAAAAAATGCTAATGTGAAACTCAGAAATGGAAGTGCTAACTTTTTAATCAGTTCCATTTCCTTCTCTCTTACAAACTCTCAGGGTTTTTTATTTGAAATAAAATACTACTTAGAGACAGAGATACATGACATTTTTCATGAATCCCATTTAATTCTGAGGCTTTTAAATTGTGTGTAGATCTCTATGGAAAAGAAGATATAATATAAGAATATAAAGTTTTAATTCAGACCAAGCACAAAAAGAATACATGCCAGGCTGAAGAAATCAATACTCTCTATGGTATCTTATTCCCCATATTTTTGAAATGTTAATTATTTAAAGAATATAAGTTGCAGGGAAATATTAGCTTATATGTTCATTACCTGATTGATGTGTAAATATTATTAGTGGTAGGACATCAACAGGAGCCACTGAGTTTTAGTAAGAGAATAATCATACCTGCTGGTTATGGACTCCTCAAAAGAGGTGATTAAAACATAAAAACATTGGATGGCTAAAATAGAAACTATAGAAAACTTTAAAGTGAGATTGAGACATTAAGTAAGAGAGCACAAGAACTACTACGTAGCAAAACACTAGACCATGACCAAAGCCGTGTTTTCAGTTTTAAAAAACTCTGAACTTGCTATAATGTAGGTATCACTTTGGCCATCATCACAGTGTTCTCAGGCTTTATAACCTCAATGATGTATGTAAATCCCAGGCTCAAAACCTATGAAGATAAAAGTATGTTCTTCTGTGCCAGAAGTGCAATTCTGCATTAAACCCAGTATTGTTTTTCGATGTTCTTCAAGAATTCCTTACCTTAAAAATTTGGAAAATTTATGAATACGAATAAATTTTTGTCCACAGCCAGATGAGGACATTGCAGAGTTTTTATTAAGCAGAGAACAAACATCCCCTTGTACACTCCTCAGCCATTTTTCATCGGTTTGCTGGTTGACACCTGGCTTATGCCACTCTGTGGCAATTATGACTTCAGGCACCTGAGGAGTGAAATGCTTGGTTTAGCTCAAGTCAAATGGCCCCAAAGAGGAGTATGGGGGTGAAAGATAACTTTTGACATACTATAGATTAATACAGAAGATTTATTGGGTTCCTACAGCCTTAAATACTAGAAAGTGTAAAACCTAATCTTGTGCCAGATGGCTTGTATGGTTGCCCATATGAGCAAATTGACTTTAAGTTCTGACATAGCTGGGACTCCAGAGATGCACTAGATAAAAACCTTAGTCTACCTGAATCCACTGCCAGAGTCTCTACTGAACTGAGTAAACCCAGTTTATTATTTGAGAACCTCTCTGGTAGTTTTCTGAATTGGTAATGAGTACTGGATAGTTCCAGCTAGAGCCCTTTCCTTGAAGGAGCAGTCAGAACACTACAGGACCAAGCCTTTCACACAACAGTCAAGGAACAGCACCCTGGTTCAAAAGAGAAGTTTGAGATCTGTGTGAAAAATTCCTTGTGTGGGTTGAGATCAGTGGCATTTTGACTTCCAAAGAATGAAGGAAGTAAAAATATAAAGAAATTACCTCATATTTATACATGACTTACCTGTTATAAAAAGCAGGTTTTGACAGTAAACACTGTCTTTCATTAACAATCTGGGTAGAGAGAAGAGGTGGATCACAGTCACAGTTCAAACTGTTCACAATATAATTTAGTCTCAGTGTTTCTTACATGATCATTAACAGTAACCCAACTATTTTCAGTATGATTAGCATAATTCTTTCCAAATGGGCCAATGTTTAATGAGTAGGAGGGTGTTTTAAGGTTAAAAGAAAACTCAGAACCAAGCAGCTTCCCTTTTTTGTCTCATTCCACAGAACATACAGAATGTCTTTTTCTCCCCTCTGTGTAGCAGTTACTGGTCTCCATGTCTATCTTCTGAGTAATTTCTGTTTAGTTTCAGTGAGGATGAGCATTCAACGAACAGCAGCTTCCAGAAACACAGAAAGAACCACTTGGAGATGACAATAACCTTCAGACCAGATCTTCAGCCAAGGCATAGTTACAGTGGTTAACACACTGTTTAAGAATCTGGTGACTGGTGCCTTGTAAAAAATCATTCAACACAACAGGTATTTGGATGAGACTTTTCAACACATGAGCCACAAGTGCAACATATGTACTAGCAGTTCCTAGATACTATTTATTTTTAGCAATATGCATTCAGAGTTCTGTGTTGCCTCATCACAGACCCGGTGGGCAGGTGTTCAGCCATCCCTGGGAAAGCAGGGCTCCATCATGCATAAAGGTTACTTGGAAGACGAAACACCATCACTATAAATGCTCCCTCCTTCCTTCTTCTTGACCCAGCTTTATACGCTGAGCATGATGCCCTATGGTCTGGAATGTCCCTTTGGACAAATGTCCCATTTGTCCCAGCTGTGTCCCTTCCCAATTCCATGTGTACCCTCAGCCTCCTCGCTGGTGGGGTGGGTGAGAAGCAGAAAATGCCTTGACTGTGCAAGCACTGCTCAGCAATAGTGAAAACATCCCTGTATTAACAACACTGCTTTCAACACAAATTAAAAACATAGCCCAGACTAGCTGCTATGAGGAAAATTATCTCTATCCCAGCCAAAATCCTGACATCTTGACACAAGGTGAATGGAATCCAAGAAACTTATTTTAAATGAATAGGGCTAGAGGAGGTCATTACCTTGAACTCTGCTGAGAAGTGAACCAGAGTAAGGCTCAAAAAAGGCTGTGCTTCTGATCTCCTGATCCTCACATTTAGGTCTCTACACTGGAGAGGCAAATCATCCCGGTAGCAAAGTTCTAAATAGTGCATAGAGTACATTGCACATGCTCTGATTCCATTTTATTAGCAATAGGATTTGATGAAATGCAAAATATTAGGCAATATGTGTATGGAAAACTATGGAGAATAACCATGAAAGCTCAAAGTCGCTTTGAGACAGAAATGAGTCAAAAATGGGCATATATTCTGGCCTCAGTACAAACTGAAAATCAGTGCACACAACTTGGACTGATCCACACTTGCACTGGAGAACGCAAAGGAAATAAAAACCTGGAAACAAAGATCACTGCAGTAAGGCCTCAGATATGCAGGCACTCCCCAGTAATAACTCCCCAGTTATTGGGGCACAGCCTTGTAATCATGTGAGATCTGTCTGCTGCTCTGTAAGAACCTCATTTGAGGTTCTTACAAAAAAGAAGAAAAGCAGCAAAGCCACCTTTGTTAAAGTGCACATATAGCCCAGAACAGATCAATGCCTCTTTTATATATCTCTATTTGCTTAATATTAAGGGAATGGAAAGGGGAAGGGGAAGGGGAAGGGAAAAAGGGGAAAGAAAAGAAAAGAAAAGAAAAGAAAAGAAAAGAAAAGAAAAGAAAAGAAAAGAAAAGAAAAGAAAAGAAAAGAAAAGAAAAGAAAAGAAAAGAAAAGAAAAGAAAAGAAAAGAAAAGAAAAGAAAAGAAAAGAAAAGAAAAGAAAAGAAAAGAAAAAAGAAAAAGAGGTAATGATAGTTCCCGAGGAAATTTGCAGAACCTGAACTATCAGTTATCTATTTTAACTGCTAGCACAGAATTTGGTAAAAAATCTGATCTATTTCTTGTATGACTATTTTTTTAATGATCTTTGCCTTTAAGACTGGTATGGAGTGAGACAACAATATTTCATTGGCATTTTGTCTTAATGAAGGTGTGTTTTAGCTCTGCTGACTGCCCCCTCCATCCAAAACACCTACACACATATTCACACACTCATTCTGAAAGAGGAAACCTACCAAAATACACAAGTTGCTTTTCATCTCAACAAAGGACTGAGTAGGACTGACAGCATTATTTCAAAGAGGAAGAAAAACTTAACTCATATTTTAAAGGTATCATTAGTCTTTTGTTTGTTTCAAGTTTAAAGTGCTAAAATTGTGCACACCAATTGTGATATTCAGGACACTGAGAATCAGAACAGTCCTCCCATGGAAATTACAGACACAAAACCAGCAAAGGTATGGCTGACTTCTCTACATATAAATACTTGATGTCATTTGAAATAACTGCATTTGGACACCTAAATTTAGGTGGTTTAGTTTTGAATTAAATTTTATCTTTGCAGTTGTCTACAGGTATGATAGATGCTTATTGTAAACACTTAGGCCATGATTCAATTGTCTGGGATGACCATACACAAGCATGTAGTGTCATTTGAAATTTCTCAGGGTATCTGAGACACCGACACTAAATGGGCATGTATGATATAAAACTTGTGGGAAAATAGAGATCTGGAAGAGTAGCTGCAGGTTTCCCAAATGTCACTGGGTGCCTGTGTGTCGACAACTGGACCAACTCTGCTGTGTCTGTCTGATGAATAAGCTGATGATTAAGGACTGGTGTTACCTCAATCATGCCACATATTTAATACCTGAGTAAGCCACTTAATCTGATATAGCCAATTAGACAATCCCCACAAGATTTCAAATTATACTAGGCCTGTGAACTCAGTGAATGGTGTCACCAGTCATAAATTTTTTTAAGTCCTAGATGCAGATCCAAATGTGCATGGCACCTGCATGTGTCCAATTCAAGATTTAGCTTGTATGGTTAAAGCAAACCGAGCCAGGCAGAAACACCGGATCTGGACTGAAATCCTAAAGGGAGGTGATCTTCGGGTTTTGATTCATGTTTGCTGCCAGTTTGGCGTCTTTTGTTCTAAAGATGAGTAGGTGGGTGGAGGTGTTTGCACAGCGAGACCAGGGCAGAGGAGCAGCACAGCAGAGGCAGGGCATGCCCACACAGAGCCAGGCTCCGAGCGTCGCGCCCAGAGCTGGCAAGCTCTCAGCTATTTGCTGCTGGGCAGAGGCACCAACTTGCTCAAAAAGACAGCACAGAGGGCATTGCACAACACTGCACTGTGGGAGGCAGACGTGCCTCTTGGGGAGTATTTCGAGCAGATATAAATAGCTTTTGTGTGCAGCTGATGGAGTCTGTATCCAAGGGATTTTGTGTTTTAATGTTTAAAGTTTTAAAACAGAGAAAAGGTAGGATAAACACTGTTTCAACATTTTTGCTGTTCTTTTTCTGAGGTGAGGTGAAGATGAAAGGGTTCTTGGATAACTCAAGAAGACTTTTTCAAGAAGAAATGCTCATATTAAATTCACAGAAATCTTCTCTTGCAAATCAGTTTTAGAATTGGAAATCTGTATGTTCCATGGGTCATTACCTTGTCATATATCCTGTAATTTCTTTGCTATGGTGTGTCTTATTTAAGGGAAATCCTTCCACTGGAGTTTACTAAATGTATTGAAGCATCAGTCCCTCTGTAAATATATACACATTTTTGAAATTGGAGACTGGATTTTTGCTCTTGAAAGATTCAAAGACAGACAAAAGTGAAATGAGAAAAATCTTCTTTGTTTGCATTTTGTGGACCAAAAACTGAGTCTCAAAGGGTTAAATTATTTGCTTAGAATTTACAATATTTTAAACAACAGCTGAAAATGGGATGTTCAGAATGACCTTTAAAAACTGAGGTATCTCTGCTGTTCCACTACAAAAGATTTTTTCCAGAAATAGCTGAAACTTTCTCTTTCCAGTAATTGTCTCTTAAAACATAAAAGGAAGGTTCTTTTTTTTTTTAATAAAGTACCAAAACTACCCATGATAAAATCTATACTAGATGTCTTACATGAACCAGAGGAAATAATTTTATTAGTATTATTTGGTTCAATAGCCAACTGAGGAAAAATAAAAACATAAAGAAACTGAGGCTATAGGCAGCTGAATAGGCAGTGGCTTAATCCTGTGTAATCTCCCATTCAGTAGAGGATTTATACTGATTACAGTGACAGAGATGCTGAATGGATATTACACAGTACAGGAGGAAAAGATACCAGAAAAACCCAGTAAAAAGCCTGGGTTTTCATATGCCCTGATCCTCAGTTTACTACTCCTTCACTGCTTTCATTATGGCTAGATCTTGATAGCAAATTCAAATGTACTGGGAAGTATTCCCCACCTTCAGAATCATATGAACACCTGGTCATTTGCCCCATTACTTTTCTGAAGTGATCATCAGTCTACTTCTGTCCTGAGACAGCTAGATGATCCAACCTGCTTCCAGACACCTTCCAGAAAGTAGCATGGAGTAGAAACAGCCAGTCCCAAAGAGGCAGTTCACACACATTGTCAGGCAACCTTAATAGTCAGGCTGTGCCACTGGATTTCTGGGCCATAAAAACAGTTTATTAGTAAAAATTATTAATGCTGTGGCTTTATTAAGAAATTAAATCTGTTAAATATTCTATTAAAGAGTTCTTCTTTTAACATATATCTCTAATTTCAGGATTTATCATTTTCTGTGAAGACAGCTTTGGTAGTTCTTGCTTCTTTCTGCCCATGAATCCCAATTTTCCTTGCATGCAGCAGCAACTTCAAGAAATCCGGATTTTGTTGTTGTTATTTTTGCCTCTCTTGTAATGTTTATCTTCCTAACATCTGTGTTGAGCTTTCTTAATATTACACTTTGCTTGAAAATATATATTCTTTCATGTCCAATGTTACGAATTCATCACTCAGTTATCAATCTGACCATGGAAACTAAAATGTGCTGCAAACACCTTGTTTATGTTGGCAGTATTCCATTTCAGGGAAATGCTGTAAAAGTTTTGATTAAGAAATTATAGTAATGCAGTGTTTGAGTGGTAGTGTGCAAATCTAATATTTGACAATTTTTCTCTATTTATGTAAATACTTCTTATATCATTGGGACTTTCAAGCATCTACATGCTAATAGACTTGAAATGTATGGTGGAAATTCAGGCTTTAAGTACTCAGTATTTTAGATAGATTTATTTAATTTTTTTTATTGCACAACATGCTATAAATGTTAGCCTCAGGATAACAATTATATGTTCCAAGGGGTAAGAAAAAAGGGATTGCTGTTTCTGCTACATTTTCAAGAAAATATTTTATTTTGTGGAGCTTTACCCTCCACTGATTATAACTTTGTAATATACAGTCTTGGACTGTAATTTTCAGCTGGTTTTTGGCTTAGACCAAGGACTGTTTTGCCATTAAAGCAGGACTCCTTAGTCTAGTCTTTCTCTGGCCTCTGCTAATGACAATAAATAAACTGAACTACCAGTTTCATGAAATCTCATTAATACTTTCCTGTGAAAAAGGAATAGCTAAAAATATAGTAGTTCTGCATAAAGAGCACAAGATAGTACTTTAGGGACTTATTGCTTATATATACAGGAATCCTGAGCTCCTTTTTATTTACACACAATAATACAAGTCTGCAACTGTTACCAAATTTTCTTCTTTCCACTTTTTTGCATGCTTAGGCTTCATCACTTCATCATCTGAAAAGAAAATATCTTCTTTATTACATTTGCATTCACAAGCTTTTTAGTTTTTAATCTCATCTAGAAACAGGACTTTAAGCCAGTTAGTAATAGCAAGGAACCTGAGGATTTACCTGAAATTATTATAGAGAAGAAAAAGAAAGAAAGAAAGAATCTTAATCATAGGAACATTCCAGAAGTAAATACTGGAATCTGACAAGCTCCAGGAGAATATGTACAGCCAAGATATCTATGAACTCTAACCATAAGTGTTATAATCTACACATTCTGAAAGATTTAGCACCTGAAAATTTCCACTTCTATTTAAAATGAAAATATTAGTTGGCCTGTAGTAGGGTGACTGACCTAAATCAAATATAATTGTATGCACTTAGAACAGCTTGAGTCTAAATTATCTACACTATAATGCACCAAAAGGCATAGAGGAAAGAAAAGGCTTGAATTTTATTTTGTAACACTTTAAATATGCAATTTGCATGTAAACCATTGCTGTGAATTATATTAGACAAATGAATAATTACGAATGAGCAGGATGGAAAAGAATACTTGGTTTCTTGTGATCTCATTTGCTATTTTTAAATTAGGCTGAAACAATGTCACAGATGACCTTCTGAAATAGCTAGTTGGTATTTTCTTTTACTCCTTTTATTTGTTGTTGTAGTTGTTTTATTGTATAATGTAGCACAAGCATAGTAGGGAATAGACTGAAATTACTATCAGCATAAAATTGAGTGCTGATTTTAATTTTAAAATGTTGTCACAAATGAATTTTTTTTTTTTTTTTTTTACTCTTTTAGATAGTGGGTCTGTGTGTCTGAAAAGTGCTTCCCTGCATTAATATTTGAACAACCAAGGCATTAGAAGAAATTTTGCTGAGTAATTTTGGTATGAAATAGGCTATTTGTGTTGCAGATTTCTGGTGTCTTCCAAAGGTCAGAGGCCCTGGAACTAGGTAAGATGCGCTATAGTTGTACTTTCTGACTTCCTTCTTCTGCCTAGCATTTCCTTGCTTGTGTGGGTTTTTTTGTTGTGTTTGTTTGTTTATTTGTTTGCTGTTGTTGTTGTTTAAAGTTTTTAGCACACATTTATTTATTTCTGACTTCTTCAATTTATGATTAGATGCATTTTTCTTTTAAGCAGGTTTATAAAGTTTTCAAATGTAGGCATGCATAAATTGCTCATATTCATCTTTACTCATCTGTAGCAATGTTCCTTTCATACATACACAAACCAAAACTAGGAGAGGAACTGAGATCTTTCTCATCACTGGGAAATTAAAGACTATGTTCATCATCTCAGAGCTGACTTAAGGGCTTGCAGTCATCCCAAGTCAGAAATGTTCCATCTTACTTAAAGAAAAAATTATCTCAAAATTAAAAAAAAAAAAAAAGTAATGAGTCAGATAACAAGACTAAGTAAAAAACAGAATTAATCTTATATTTAAGCACTAGCAATTTTGCTATAATACATTTGTTGCATTTATTGCATTGATCAATTAGATAAATATGTCCCTTCAATGGTTAAAAAGGAAGTTGAACTTCTTAAGAATAAAATGCATTTCATTACCTTGTAAAGTTGAAGGAACTAAAAAGTTGTGTTTATTGTTTTAAAAAGTGTTTTTTCCTACAGAGGATACTGGAGTGTACCCAGCAGCTTTCATAATAATAGCAATTGCATAACACATTTGTTATTTAATTGAGGATATTTGATACATGGTGTTTTAAAAAAGCATCATGTTTTTTAAAAAAAGTATTTTGAATCATAATTATAGCTTTAACCAACATTTGGAATTTTTAAAATGCAAAATCCAAACTGATGCAGAACACCCACACACATATTTTATTATGGATTCTAAGTGTTAAAATGAGTCTGTGGTGCTTTGTTCCAATGTTAGCTTCATCCTAATTTATTTACAATGTTCTTGTGCTAGTTTTCTTTCCATCCCTTCATACATATATAAGGGTATATGTGATTAATAAGTCAAAAATATTTTCATTATAATCCAGAATCATTAAGAGGCATTTTGTGACTCTCCCATCTAAAGCAGTCAGATTTTGTTGCAATAGGCCAAGGCAAAACTGATGGGAGGGAAGGAGGATGGGATCAACAACATGGCCATGTCAGATGAAACACTGGGATATGGAAACCCATGCTTGTGTGAGAGGCTGAACAGGAGGAAATCCAGTCCATCCATACAGGAATTGAGAGGGCCTAAAGATCCCATATTTCTGCCTGCTCAGACCATAACCTAGAAGAGGAAATTTGCACCCTCCTTTTCTTATCCATGCCTGGCTTATATAGCCACCTTGCAGGCAATTAATATAAGTCAGTTTAAAATACATCAACTAGGTAATATTAATGAGGCAGATCTTATCATTTTAGTTAAACTCTTATCAGAATAAATTCTCATTCCGGTTAATTTGAGAAGCTCATGAAATCTACAGAAGTCTTACACCATACCAGAACAAACATTTATCCTTGCTGGAAAAGATTATGTGTAGACATCACCTGGTTTTCTACTGAAAGGGGTTAAGACAAATTACGGGATCCAAAAAAGGTGATCAATTGTCTGCTCTTGATTACTTTCTCATAGAAGCAATAGATCACAAGTGTCTAACTGTTTGCATGAGGCATTCAAATTATGTAGTGAGACTGAGGCCATACTGAACACCATGGCTACCATAATATCATTCATCAATAATCATTCATGCTGTGGTTGGGAACGACAGGCCTGCCAAGAAAAGTAGTAGAGTAAACAGCTTTATTTGTTGGTATGTGAAGTAATCAGATAACTTCTCAGGATTTTAAAATAATCCATTAATGTAAGTCATTACTCAACACTTATTTGACTCCATGTAACCATTGCTTAATTTCAGTACAGCACAAGGAGCAGGGGGTTCTGTGCTGCCTCGTCACCGAGTGTCAGTCATTGTGTATTTTAATCAGTGCTTTGTACACACTAGCACCAGTCCTAATAAACAGCCTCAGCCACCTATCTGAGCATCAAATACTCACATACATGTACATACAGGTATGTGTATATGTATGTGAAAGCTCTGTTTTGAAAGCTTTGTTTCCATATCTCTGCAATATGGAGAAATGGAGAAGGTCTAAAGGAAACTTCCAGTTTCGGGAGGGGAGAAATAGTGGAAAATGGAAAAAAAGCAGTTGAAGTGTATGGTGGAAAGATAAATATCAAGTGATCAGAATAAGAAAGGATAGAGAGATAAGTCAGAGTATGTATGATTTACTAGGTTATCACCAATCCTGAAGTCAGGCTTGCACTTCAGTCAGCCTGCATAACTGAGGGAATCACTTCAGATTGATAGCTTTTATTCAGACCAAGCCTGTTCAAAATCTTAGACTCAGAGAAATATCTGTCTGGCATCCACATTATTGTTCATAAGGAGCATTTTGTTGGGAAGCAGCAGTGGTTTACAAAAAGGTATACTCTTTTTTCTTAGAATTTTCTGAAGATACTTTACATTCTTTCTTTCAACAGGCTTCAATATGGAGACCTAGTAGAGAAGGATTATCATAGTTTAACATAGTGAAAAACTAATTGAATCATTTACTGACCATTCAGATTCAAATGTCTTCTCATTTGCTCTTGTGTTTATACTTCTGCTTTACTCCTGAATGTCTCTCTTTAGTTTGCCTTGTTTGTAAGACTGCTTAGTTTGTAGCTCTATGATGAAGAGGTCATGTGAAAATGCATATCAAAATGCTAGTGAAAGTCAAGGTTTTCTATCATACATTCTTTTTCAGTGAGACTTTTGCTCTTAGTGATTAAAAACACACAAAAAAGTTCTTGAGATTTTACAGCTCTAATAATTTATACAATATTTTTAATGCAGTTCACAAATTCCCATAAATAATAGACACCATTAAACAAAATGTATGATTAAACACAATATTAATAAGTATCAAACAAATAATTTTTTTTTTTTGCAAATTAAAAATGTTTCCTTTCACTGTAAATTAAATTCTTGTGTATGAGCTACCTTGCTTGTAGTGATAAATCGAAAAACAATTTTCTCCATTTATTCTGAATAGTCCCTTAACAGTAGTAAAAATAAAAGAAATTATGTATATGATTGGTATGTATTATTGGTGAGAGTTCTAACATATTTCTGCAAAGAGATGTCTAAATTTCAGTGTCTGAGACCAATTTTTTTTGTTTCAAACATCAGTTCTCTAAATGTTCTGCTAAATCTCACTCTTTAAATCTCACTGTGGTCAAGGGATATTTTAGATTTCTAAGTAAAAATAAACTGGTTCTTTAATGTGACCATGGCTGAATGAATTAGCCATGGTCACATGCCATGACCATTAGATGGTCAAACTTCATGGAAACTCTTAACTCCAATTTTATGAATTGTAATAACATAATTATGAGCCATAGGACATTTACCAGCTTAGGGTTAGCAGCAAACATTAGTGTAAGGTGAATGTCTGTTTGAACATACTCACAAAGGCAGAAATTATGGTGCAGTTCCTCTTAGAAATGCAGTGTGATTTTCTTCCAGGAGTAATCGGCATTGCTAGGAGAACCAAATATTGATTGCATTTTTGTATTTGTCTGTGTATAGAATGCATTTATATTTATTTAAAATTTTGCTTCCTTGACTGTTATTTCTGTGTGAAAACGACAGAAGCTATAGACATAAGATCAGTGTGATATATCAATAAGATTATATGCCAGAACAGCATACCAGTTCACATGCAGGGATACATATTTTAATCCCATTGACTCATTTTTATTCTCTTCTGTAACCTTTCTGGAAGATCAAAGGCAAGCTGTAAGTATTCAGGTTAAAATGTACCATTCACTCAAACTTCACTTAGAAAAAAAAAAACAAGCAAACAAAATCCAATCATATTTCAGTAAACTTTAAGTCTTTTTTTGTTTTGGTTTGGTGTTTTTTTAGCAGGAACAACTCTCTATAAAAATGTTTTTTAAAAATACAAAAAAGAGCCCAAAAATCCAAGAAATTAATTGAAGGACTGAGAATAAGGAAAAAAACAACTGCAGTATATACCTGGGTCTACTGCAGACCCCTGAAAATTCACGTCCCCCTCTGCCAAGCCACCAGTATCTCTTCAACTCTCATTGTAAACCTGCATAAAAGTAACCAGCTTCACACAGATTACATCTCCTCTGATTTCTTCCTGCTGTTCCCACCCACCCTTAGCATCCTCTGACACAACTGACCACCCTCAATACTTTAGAGGTCCTGCTGCTGTTTTGCCATTTTGTAGTACAAGAACCAGTACAGAAGGAAAAGGTTTTAACTTACCCCAAATGAAGTTTCATTAAAGGTGAAGGGCAGTTTGGTCACTCTTTTGAGTGTGATAATCTCCCTTTGACACAGAACAGGCCAATAACAAGTGTCACAAGAGCCACTCAAACAGATGAGGACAGCTTGGCTGAGCTGTCCCTTCTGGTACCCAGCACGATGGGGCAGGCAGCTGTGACTCTCGTGACCTGCAGATCACAGGCTTACTGCTGACATCAAGACTATGGTGGAAAGGGTAGTTTTGGTCAGTAAAATCATGAATTGCTCCTGATGGGACAGCAAAGAATGGCTCCCTTGCCCCATCACTTCCTGTTTTCCTCCCCATCAGGAGCTGTACCATCTGTGTGCAAGCTGTACACACACACACACGAGTACACACACAGTCTGTCTCTCTCTCTTGCACTCCCCATGTGGACTCCAGTTTCCCCAAACACTCTTTGAACTTCTTGCTGTTGGTTCAGCACCAGGCAGGGTCAATGTAGCAGCCATGTGAGAAGCCAATGCCAAAACTTATCCTCTTGCAAGAATCTGGTCCTCAGTGTAGACACTATATCCATGGACATTTTGCCACAATGCACACATTTTCCAGCTACTCCTCATTTCTGTAGTAAGGTAATAATAGATAAAATAATGTGGATTTTTAGAGATCAATATAGTAAAAGTTCAGATTTATCTAACACCAAAATTGTATGGAAAATCTATATCTACCTGTTCCATCTATCTATCCATCCACCTCTCCATCACAAATCTCAGTTTTTAACGAACAAAAGATCAGGTATGATAGCTGAAATTTTTACATTCAGGGATTATTTTTATACTTTTCGTTTGATATTTTTCAAGTCAAACTCATGATCTCTTAAATAAATCATGAAAGATAAGAAATAAAAAGGTTTTATTTCATGAGCTAATGAATATGATGTGAATGGCAGTTAATAGATTCTTGTCTAGTAATTATACAGGAGTTTCAAATTTCTTAAAAAATTCATCAGTATCAGAAGTAGGCAGCTAGTCTAACATGAGAAAAATGTCCTTTTGCCAGTGAACAATTAATCCTAAAATAAAATGAAAAGTTTGTGAAGTGTGAAATTCATAATGCTGTTTAAAAGTTTAAAAGTCTTTGTCACTTGATAACCTACAAGGTTTAAGTTTGCTGTGTGGTTTTGAAATGCAGTCCTTCTAGCATTTAGGTATTGTTGATTTTTAATCCTCATGTACCACTTGGAGTGGGAAAACAAGATTTAAAGGGGAAATAAAGGGGAAAACATGTTAGTTTGATACAGCAAAACGAGTGGGAAATATGACTGGACCAAAGCAAGAAGTTACATGAAAACTGTAGGTTGCCTGTTCTCCTCATGCTTCAGGGGTGTTTTCAGGGCAATATTTAATTCTACCTGACTTGATTTCACTACATTTTGTGCTTAAGGAAGGGTAAGGGTAGAGAATTTGGGAAGTGGATGAAAGAAATAGCCCAGTTATTCTAAGTATTGCTTCCTTGCAGTGACTTCCACAATTGCAGTTAAAAGTGTATAGGTTTAAAGAAAATAAATGAAGTAAAAATTTTCCAAAAAATCAAAATATTTTTTCTTCAAGATGTCCTTGTGTCAAAAGTCACTTTTTCATTACAGACCATTTTAAAATAATAAAATCATCATAATATAAAAGGTCATCCTAACTGGTAAATTTGTTTTGACCAACATAATAAATGTTTTTGCTCTTCTCTTTAACTCATGGATTCATAGAATGGCTCAGATTGGAATCTGTCTTCCAATCTAAGAGCCATGTTAGAGAACATCTAGTTCCAATCTCCTTGCCATGGCAGGGGCAAATTCCATTATACCAGATTGCTCAAAGCCCCATCCAGCCCAACCTTGAACACTCTCAGGGATGGGGCCTCCACAATTTCTCTGGTCAACCTGTTCCAGAGCCTCATCACCGTCACAGCAAAGAATTTCTTCCTTATAATGATCAAAAGCTAGTCCCTTCATCCTATCACTAAATGCCATTGTAAAAAAACCTCTCTCCATCTTTCTTACAGGTTCCCTTCAGGTACATTGAGAGGCTGAAATTAGGTCATCCTGAAGCCTTCTCCAGGCTGAATGATCCCAGTTCTCTTAGCCTTCCCTGGTAGGGGTGGTAATCCCTCCCTCTAATCAGCTTTATGGCCTCCTCTGGACTCACTCCCAGTAAATCAATGTCCTTCCTATATTGTGGACCCCAGATCACAGCCCTCCAGGTGGTGTCTCACAGAGCAGAGCTGAGGGGAAGTACCCCCTCCCTCACCCTGCTGGCCACACTGCTTTGGATGCAGCCCAGGACACATTTGGCTTTCTGGGCTGTGAGTGTGCATTGCCAGGGCGTGTTCAGCCTCTCACCCCAAGTCCTTCTCAACAGGGCTGCTCTGACCTGTTCATTGCTCAGCCTGTGTTGGTACTGGGTGTTGCCCTGACCCAGGTGCAGCACCTTACACCTGGTCTTGATAAGTCATATAAGATTCCCATGGACCCACTTCTTGAGCTTGTCGGGATCCCTCAAGATGGCATCCTGGCCTTCAGGTGTGTCAATTGCACCACTACACTTGGTGCCATCTGCAAACTTGCTGAGGGTGCGCTCAACCCTTCATTGACATCATTAATGAAGACAGGAAATAACACTGGGCCCAACACAGACCACTGAGAGACACATTTAGCAGAAAATAAAAAAAAAAAAAAAATTAATTGTATCATCTCAGTAGACATCTGTTGCACAGACTCTGAAGTCAAAGAATTTTAAATGTTTAATTTGCATACTAAATTTTTCTTTTTTCTAGAAAGTACATGAACTTGGAAATATGAGGAAATTATTTTAAAATACATGTTTTTAAAATAAATCTTTCCTAAAATAAATTCATGTTAACACACTAATATTAAAATGACTGTCTGAATCTTTCCTACAAACTGTTCTGAGTGGGGGAAGAAAAGTTATTTAGATCATTCTTATTACCATCATCTAAACCACAATAACACTTTGAATAGCATCAAACCATTCTTCCTAACTGCATACAAACAAATAACAAGGAAATTCTCCCCACTACAAAGAACTTGCAATCTCATTATAAGACGATAGACTCCAGATGGATGCAACAAACAGATGGAGGAAGAATAAGGTAGCAATGAGATGATTATAATCAGCATGATAAGCAGTGATGCATACCAGCAAACCGGCTGCCTGGCTATTATCTGAGTGTGTGCGCACGCATGTAAAACTTACATAAATACCATTTACGTGATATTAACTAATTCAGAACGCCTGATATTGTCAGTTTATAACAACAAGAAACACAGCCTCTGCCAGTGAGAGCTTGACACCCTCAGGTAACACTGGGAAGAAGTATTATACGTGCCTGATGATATTAACTAAAGAGAGGGTGAAGAGTACTTTCAGTCAGCAACTGGTTTGCTGAACTTTAAAGAAATGGTCATTTCCATGTTATTGGGAATTATAAGGTGAGGAAGGGATTTCAGGTCAGGAAGATTCACCCTGCAAGTTTTTCTTTCCAAATCGAAGTAGAGACAATGAGTACAAGAGAGAAATGTGTTTTGGATAGGAAATGTGCTGTGTTAGGAAGCAGTCTGAAAGGCTTTATTGCTAAACATCTTGTTCACTGTTAGACCAGAATTTCAAACAGAAAATTCTGCTCATAATAGCAGAATTCCTTTAAAAGACACTATAAGATCCCTGGGAACTATGTGGTTAATATTTTCTCTCTGAAAAAGAAATATTTTTGAATTTCTTCCAATACTTATGACCGAAATTTCCACCAATATTTAGATAGCGAATACTAGTGGAAAATTATAGTAGTATCTAATTCTCTTCATTGCAAAGGCAGGTGTCTAAAGGTGAAAATACAAATTTAAATGTAAATGTATATTTAAATGTAAAAGTATATGAAGCAGATAATTCTGCATATGCATTTGTTTTCTGTGTGTTACACAAATAACTGTGGGGAACATTGAGCTGCAGCCACCTTTGGCCTCAGGACAGCTTTTTTATCACAGAAGCTTCCAGAAATGTTATGAAAATGACAAAGTTCTGCAAACTACAGCACACATTTTTTGTAATCAATTAAACAGTGAAAAACTACATCTAAAGTGCACTACAGCAATTTTTTGCAGAAGATGCCCCATGTCCAAATAAACCTCATTCTTTCCACTGTGGCATTCAAGGAATAACCTGAAGCATGTTACTTCTACCTTTTTGAAATACCTATACAAACATGAAGAATATGCAGTAATGTGAATTTGAAACAGATCTTCAGGTGATGACAGTATTGCATTTGCATTTCCAGGAGGGATTGTAATGAGTAGAAAAAGTCTACTTTTAATTTTTCATGAAATTTTAGTTCTGACTGCTTAAACAAGTATGTATTTCTCATGGGTACTTCAGGACTCTGAGTGTTAATGCTGCTAAAATTCATTCAGTTTCTGAAATTAATTCAGAGTTTTTATTAAAAAAATAATATGAGGAAATGTATTTCTAATCCATTGCAAACAAATTTAAAGCAAACTTTTCAAACAGACTGTTATTAATATTCTGTTATGAATATAGTTTATTGCTGAAAATATTGTGCTTTTTCCTAAGAGACAGTATTTTAAAATATATATTATTTTTCACACAATCTTTTCCATTTTAGCTGCAGATTTAGGTATATCTGAGGTGTTAAATGCTATAACTACAAAGAAATTATTACCTTTAAACAAAGGGACTCTTTAGAGATACATCACTTTAGTAAAAAGTCTTCACAGATTAACATGATGAGGACATGTGAACACCTACTAAAAGCACGTATGTATTAAGAATTTTTTTCTTTTTAAAGGAAATATATACAGTAACTCTTTTAGGCATACACTCAACAGCAACTCAGTCATTCTGCCACTATTATTTGATTTCATAGAATTAAACAGATAATTTGCTTACCCTAATAGCCAATAATCTGAAGGAGGGCAAACTGGAAATTGCAGAAGGTAGCCCAGATCTACCTTAAGGCTTTGAATGGATCTTTGCCTATGACAGAACTCTATCCACTGGAGTCTTTGAAAATACCTATAGCACTTCTATGGATGAGTAGGTTAGTTAAGCAGTTTCTTTAGTGGAGCTTTCAGTTTCTTTTCTGATACATTTACCAGATTATTATGTTAGTTAGCTTTCAGTCCAGAGGTTAGTCAGACTTTAATCCAGATGTTAGTCATAATTCAGGTAACGTTCAAAGATTATTAAAAATACTAACAGTTAAGAAGATGTTAACACCAAAATTTTGCAATGTTCATGCAATTTTGCTAAAATTAAAATTGTCTTATTCCTTTGATTTAGTGTATCCAGTGTGATGGGCTATATTAGAGACAGCAGCTTGGCTTCTGTTTGAAAAATTTAAAAACTCCTACTATTCCTTTGCTTTTAAATTTTACTTTCTTTCTGTATTTATGTCCTTTGTAATGGTAAATATTATTATGCAAATGTCTCTTCCACACCAAACTCAGAGAGAATAAACTAAGTACTAATAAAATATTTTTTTAAAAAAGAGAGATAAATAATGAAGAAATATAAACTGGATAAGAAAATAGTTAAATGAACAACAGTAAGGATAAAAAAAAATACATTGGAAAGACAGGGATGTAAAAATTCCTGAATATTTGGTTTTGTAAAAAATTATAGCAGGCTATTGTTATTTGCAGGATTTTAATTCCAGCTGCTTCTAGGATTTGAATAGCATTGCTGAAACAGCTGATCACCTTCTCTGTGAAGGAGATCTCATGCCATAAATCATTCCACCATTCCCAGATTATGTTGAAGGAGGAAGAATATTTCTAGTTGGAGCAACCTTTCTACTGTTCAGGGTTGTTGTAGGGAGTTGTGACTTTTTCACCCTTCTCTGCCTATCTAGTTCATGCCACCAGGTGAAATAAATCCAAAATAGTTCCAGTACAGGGGACTGAAGCAGAAAAGAAGTGTCTTTGTTCACAAGGTCACTGGCATATCTTTATGGGTGAAGATCTCAAGTTCATTTCTTTGGGACTTTGCTCAGAGACACAGCAGAATCGGTGGTCTGTAGGTAATACACATAATTTCTGAGGTTATTCAGTTATAAATCCTTCATAGCTTTGCCTGTCAGATATTTCTTATGCTAAATTCAATAAATTAATCAAAATATTTAATTTATTCATAAAAGGCTGGTGTCAGTTGCAATTAATTCAAACTTTACTTTTAAATCTCCTGTAGAATTGTCGTCTTTCTGAAAGAAAGACAGGAGAACATGAGAAAATTGTCAAGACTTCCTCACCTTTCTCTTTCACATTTTTAAAATTCACCAGCTTTAACCGGTACAAATCAATTCTGTTGGAAATATTTGGGAGTTTACAGTTTTGCTGTCTACCTTATTTATGTGTCATGTCTCTGGCTGAAAAAAAGTCTGATAAAACCAGATCACCTAAAGTGTCTGTTAATTACCATGGCTAACATAGTGCAAAGATGAAAACACATTCAATGAAAGATGATTCACACATCAATGAAAAATGTCTTTCAGTATTCAGCCAGAGCTACAGGGATTTGGTTTCCAAAGTTAGAACTAAAACTGCTGTAATATGTTAGTCTAATGTTGAACATCTGTTTTAGTAAAATAAGCCACTTTTATTGTAGAATCAGGACCCTAAGACAGTAAACAATTTAATGAACACCTAAAATGGATTCTTGAACCCCAATTTTGAGTTGTCTTTGAATCCTGTTTATTTAACTGTTTTCCCTTTCTGATTTTGTATTGTTCCTAATGACCTACTCAAAGTCTGGTGTTTCACGGTGATTTTGCTTTCTATTTCTTTAATTTGGGAGGATTTTGTCTATTCTAGAATACTTTGAAATATGAATTCAATTTTTCCATAAGCAAGTGGCAACATGAGTTTTCTTTTGCTCTTGCCTGTCAGCAGTAAACATATGACTACAATAAAAACAGAAGAACACAAACAGAAGTTACACAAACAGCAAAATAAAACCCATCTCTTGTCAGGTCTGAATATTGACAGCCCAAAAGTGCTTGGATGCATAACAGTTAAAAGCTTCAAATTATTACCACCGAGTTAGGGTTTCAAGCTGCCTATATGTGGTAGGATTGTTGCTGGGTACCTAAGAGTGAAACATGCAGCTGGTGATACATTAAGCAGAGAAATGAACAAGTGAGAAAAAAGCCACATCTGCAACTCTGTCTTTTCTGGACTCTTCTGTAGCTGTAGCCTTCAATAAGACACCCATGGGAAACTGAAAAACCTTTCTGAAAATGCAGGTCTCGTCTCAGCTCAGACATTTAAATCATGCCCCTGAGCAGAATTGTCCAACACATATTTCTTATGGAAAAATGGTATGAGGAAAGAAGGAGTGGCTGACTGGCAACTACTGCCTGATAGGTAAATATAGAGAAAACTCTCATTGAAAGCAGGGAGTTGCAATATTCCATGCTGCTTGGCCTGAGGATATCAAACCAGCTGTAGAAGAAAAATTTAGCATATGTTATCTAGTTTGCACACTGGCAACTAAAACTCTCCAGTCAGGTAAGGAAGGGTCAGAGGAGAGAGCAGGGAGGACATAGCTCCACATTCCATAACCAAGACTTTTACAGTAGAGATGAGAAAACTCTCAGACTTGCCAGAAATATTCCTTCCCCAGTAAGGCCTGAGCTGAAAAAGCCACATCTTATCTGTGCATGGGCTGTGCTGCTGGTGTGGTTAGGCAGAGGCACTAATGGGACTGTCCCTTCCCACCCTGTCTCAAGGGCTGTCCCACCCTACTCATGACCCACGACTCCCACGTCAGCTGGCTTGGAGTGTCACCCTTGGCCCTGAAACGCCACAACAGGACAGGTCTCCAGCTCCCCATAGCCTTTCCCTGCCCAGCCACAGGTACTGCTGAGCTAATCCCATCTTCAGTCCCACAGCCCAGACCATTCTCAGCCCACCCTGACCACAGGTAAATGGCTGGTGACCCTGGCTGCAGCTGTTCTGGTGCCATCAGCCTCCTTTCTCCTGGTTGGAGAGGTGGGGCAGGTCCTGGCTGGTGTTCCCTGGGGAGCCCCCAGGCTCTACAGGCCCTGATGGGGAACACATCTGGACTACTTTACACTTTAGGTGAAACAGCTGTAAAACACAAGCTGGGCTTGGATTGCCTATAAAATCAGATATTGTTAACTGTTTTTAATGTCATTTTTGCACTGTTTCGAGAGTGGAAGTTGAGAGTTTGTAACCCCATATGCCAAGGAAGCATCTGGGTTACTCTTGTATCCCAGAGAATCACATCAGCTGCTAGATAGGTACACAGAATTCCCACACTGATGACAGGCTTCCTCCTCTGGACTTGTCCTTTTGGTGAAATTCACCATTGCATTTTGCATAGCTGGAGTGTGTTAGTCCTGCTGGCCCAGAGCCTGTGCTGGGCACAAGGCTGAAGAACTTGTAGATCTTAGGCAGCTTAAGCAGCTGGTGAACACTTAGGTACTCACATCAGATAAGAGGCAAATGCTTCAGGGTCTGATTTGTAGCGGAATCTTAAGTGCCTGAGCAATTTGTGGGGCAAAAATACACTCCCAGAACAGGATAAGTGTTGTTTTAACAGACTTAGAGATCTAAATCTTGTTTTGGATCTTGCCTTCCATTCATACCTTTAAAACATTAAACGGTCTGTATCCAGGATAGCTATTCTTCAAGAGGTACATCACTCCTGACAACTGTAATCCTCATGTCCTGACAAAAATCTCCAAAGAGAAAACTCTCCTTTCCTAGAGGGACGTGACTTTAACAAAGCTGGCCATGTTAATCACTGTAATTATTCTTCAAAAAGAGTTTACTAGATCAACTTCCCATGGGAAAGAAAAGCATCTTCTTCAATCTTCTCTATCTTAACATAAATAAGCAGAGTGATAATACACTTACTAAACAGGAAATATGTTCCTACATATTTGGGGTTTGAGAGGCAAATGGTGAAACAATTTCTAACAGTGTTGTTAGAGAAGTTAGTCAGTTTTTGAACTGAGTCTGCGTAGCTGCCTAGGGAGGTTGCAACTGTAAAGATTTGTCTGCACAGAGCAGTGATGGGATTCAAGGGTACCTGGCAAATTTATTTGTACACAGCCAAATACAGGAATGTGTAAGAATAACTCTCTGGATGAGTCTGGCAGATTGGTGGAGTTAGGCTCACAGAGCATACTGGGTAATTTTTCAGAAGGTTAATTGTTTCAGCAACTATTGCATTCCTGAGGACACTTCTGTAAAATTTGTAGATCTTAAATTATTTCAGGTTTGAATAAGAGGACAGGACTTAGTCCAGTCCATGTGGCAGTCAAAGGGAAACCTGCCAAAGGAATGTGTAAGGCATGGAAGCACAGAGAATGGAGCATAGGGATGAAATAAATCTCTACAGGGTTTGTTTCTTGGAGTAAGATCCAAAGTGTTATCCAAAATGAAACTTCAAACCTTTTAGTACTTATTCATTGCTGTTATTGGTGACAGGATAGGGACTGGAAAGAGAAAAGGATTCAGTAAAGGAAAACATGGCTGGCTGAAATATTTGATTTAAAGATATGAAGATATATCTAAATAAGGATTCTCTTTCATGTACACTCCACATAGTTTATATTTTTGCTAAAGAAGAAAGATTTTCTTCAAGTAACCTTTCCTTAGTCATAACAATGCCTTATTTTTTAGAGAGTGTCGGGAAAAGTTTTCTTCTGAAGCTCCTAACATTTTTTTTCTTATTATTATTAAAACAAATAAGAAAATAACAAAACCTCCAACCACAAACCAAAAATAGCATTAGGAGCTAGAAATCTTAAAAAAATACAGAAGGATTCTGTTATGGTAATAACCTTGTGGAAATGCAGACTTGTGTGCAAGAAAGCCCATTTAAAGGCTGAGTGCTTAGAAGATTTGTGATCAACTCCATTTACTCTTGAAGGGTAGATGATCCGCCACAGAATACATTGACCCCTTCTAGGCTCCAGAAGCTCATTCAGTGGTCTTATATCTGTTTGGAAGTTCCTTCCCACCAATATAGCTTAGAGGCTGATGGGGGAAGAGGCAAGGCATCCTTTTCTAAGGCTTCGATGCTCTTAGATTTACCACAATTATTTTCCTATTTAGTTTGTTCAGTTGTTGGATAGCTCAGTATGTAAAGCCAAGGATTAAAAAGCAAGAAAGAAAATAAGAGGTGGTCTGAGATAGGCTGAGCTGTAATCTAAACAAGGAGAGAGTGACTGTGCATTATCTTCATGTGAATGGAGATTCCTGGGATAATGCTTGTGGCTCTTAACTGCAAGAAAAAGACTTTACCAATAGCCACCCATTGTCCTGCTTTTGTCAAGACTGAAATAAGAGGAGACAGGCTTTTCAGGTCCAGTCTGTGAGGATGGCAGGGTGGAATGCAGTTGGATTCCAGCTGAGTGTTTGATGTCTTCATTTTTGAGGCCTCTTCTGAAAAAGAGCTGGCAGGAAAGTGTGGCCTTACATAGAAAAAGGGCAAGTCCTGAAGCAAGTCGCTTCCCTAGTAATGAGTAGACATCCAATTCTATTATAATAATGTTCTTTCATTGCCACAGTGGGGCTAATAGGGTTGTGGTGACTTCACACCTGCTGCAGCCAGGAAAAAAAGTCACCATGAAATCTCCCAGAAGGCTGCTGCTGTCTACAGGCAAGAGTGCAAGTGACAGATAAAGTGTCTGACAATGACATATTGCTTTAGGACTGCTATGAAATTGCTAGAATGCAGCAGTATAATCTCCGAATTCCGTGCCTCTGAATAATATGAGAAAGGCAAAGAAATGATACATAAAATTAAATGTTACCATTTGTTTTCCTGAATATCTGTGGAAGCACTAGTATTCCATCTAAGAAGTTTGAGATTTAAGCTCCTCAAGACCATATATGCCTATTCAATTCCATATTGCTTTTATTACTGTTTTCTGTTAGGAAAGAACAGTTACCATCTTACTGTTTACATTCACTTTCAAACCACAATTTGTTTTAAAAAATGTCAAGATCAATGGAAATGTTTCCAATGGCACAGGACTTTGTTATTTCTTTTCTCCAGATTCCACTGATAAACACAAACTTGGTTTTCTTAAACAGTAAGATGCCATCTTTTTGACAGATACAGTTTGTAGTTATGTCACAGCATTATGATAAACCTTATAGGGAAGACACAGCAGGGTCAGAGAGTTTCTACATTCCCAGCACAGTTTCCATGAAAGGAATGTTTACATGACCTACAGCGCAAGGTTTAAATATATGCAGCAGTTTTGCTGTTAACTCCCTGAACTCGCTTGCTGAGCAGCCTGTGACCAGCAAAATTCTACTGGACTTGTTACAGTCTTAGTGTTAACATTTTCCTGTCTTGTCAGCTGTTTTGGACATCTGTTGTGCTCTATAAAGTGACTGCAGAAGGGTGGTTGGAGGTTTTGTTTGGTCTGTTTGATCCTCTGAGGAACGTAAATATTAGTCTGTCCTTTTGTTTATATTGGTTGAGAACAGATGAGAGATGAGAAGGAAATCTTGGATATCAAGCCAATGAAGATGAGTAAGATTCTTGCTTGACAAGTGCTGTATTTGCTTTTTGTGACTCTTTTTCAAAGCTGCAACATGTACATAGAGAAATCACAGGCTACATATGACCTCATCTTTTGTTAACATGTTTTTACAGGACTGATTCAGAACTCGTAGTCATACAGGGTTTTCATAATCTTTGTTAATATCTTTTGGCTGAGATGAGATTGCTTTATACACTGGACACGTTCTATACACTGGAGAAATTAAACTGTCTAAAATGCCTTGAATACTTGAAGAGCACTTTATGTTATTCTCAACAAGGCCTAATTAAAGCAAGAAGGCAGATCAGATAGGGTGCTAACCAGTGACTGGTTGAAATCTATGCACAGAGCATAGGTTGTGTTTGTTCCTTGTGCTACAAAATCTTATTTTCCCCTCAGCTGTTTTGAGAATATTCTATCATAGCTTATACCCATAACATTTAAAGAAATTTTACAGCTGCTACTATTGGTTGCAGACTAGAAAAGCATGGAGATTCATGGAGAAATGAGTTATTTCTCAAATACAATGGTAGACCAAAGAGAATATTTCAAGATTAGTTCTGAAGTGTTAGCCAGTGTTAATGTTAGTAGGATCAAGTCCATATTCACTTACTAGTTTAAATCTGATTAAAATGTCAGATGAGTGTGAGCTTCAAAAATGCCTGTAAATCATGACTATAAGCTCAAGATAGCTTCTTTAATGCCATGGTTAAGCTGTTAGAGATGCCTGCCCTACCCTGTTTAAAGCTAACTTGATTATGCTTATAACATAATACCCTTGCTTTTTTGTGACTGACATTCCAATTACTATCCACAAAAGAATGCTGCTTGCTTAGGAACTCTAATTAGTTTGCAAGTTTTGAAGGACTTTCTGAACAAAACTCAAAACTCTGGGGAACTGCTCATCACAGTCTTAATTTTGTGTCATTGTTCAAAACTTTCAAAAGTTCTTTAAAAGAAAGACTGATTAAGATTGCAAATAACTAACAGTGCATACTTGAAGATTAAAACATTATGACTTTGATTTATTAGAAGTTACTCAATTGAAGCATTTGACCTTGCATAGAGGGTGTTTTTCTCTTTTCTTTTACTTATTGGCCTGCAGTTAAGTCCAAGTATGCTTCTTGCCTTTACAGAGAATGATATGATGGGGATTGTAGTCATAATGTGATGTCTAGTGTCTTAGATGTATTAAAGAAGTGTTACCTCTTTGAAATGTTTTGGTTTTGAATATGAAGTAAATTCTTCCTGATTTATTTTTCCTTTGCATGAGCATATGTGACAACTGTCTCAAATAAGACAGGCTACATGCATTTTTCCCCTTTTGTAATAACTGTAATTGAAACATCTGCAGTAGTTGCAGAGAAACTTCAACTCGCCTCTTCAAACAAACTGTGTTGATCTTTCTCTCCAAATACACATTTAACTAGCATTGTATCTTAAGTTATTGGAAACTCTCTTTTTAGGATTAATACTTCTTTGCAGACTTGAGATCTTCAACAACTTAAAAAAAATGTGCTATAACTCACTTTTTAAACCTTTCTGCAATAAATCAACCACATCTGAAGACAGGAAAATTAAAAAAACATTTTTCCATCTGAAAGTAAATTCTTAATGAATGTCAACTTACACCTTCTTCCCAACAGTACAAATTTCAAGGTAGCAACTCAGTCAAGCTGAGATATTGACATGATGGGCTGAAAGCTCTGGAGCCAGATATGAGGGAAATGGGGAAAAGGATATGTCTTAGTCTAAACTGTCCTGCATTAATTTGCTTCGCAGCAGTAGGGAGGGCCTGGGTGTGCTTTATGGCAAAAATATCAGAGAGGGGCCAAGGAATGCTGCTAAGGAGCATTCCTACGGATGGAGCAGCACAGTGATACCGAGACAACTGCCTGGCCAGGTGCTGAAGGTGAACGGAAAGCACAACAAGAAAATGAACATATTTGACACTCACTTTTGAGAGAAAAGTGTAAATGTTCCTCTTGCCCCGCAGTATTTCCTGCCATACGCCTATCTCAGACCTGCCAAATTACCTGGATTCAATCTGTGCTCGTTTAGATTTGTTCATTTAGATCTCTGGTGCTTCAGGGACTGTTAATCCTGGAAACTCACAGGGAATCTCAGGTTTTGATCTCTCCACCCTTTCAGCCTGTCCCACAGATGGATATGACAGCTGTTTGCATCTGACAGATTAAATCCGGTAAGTGAACTTGCTGTGTGTGAGCTCAGCCAGTCCTTGAACCAGAACCCTGGGGATGTATAGAAAGCAGGTTTACCAAGTGAGTCAAAAGGGAGGCTGCCACTAATAGCTGTGCTAAGCTTCTCTCAGTTTGAAGTCAGTTATTTTCAAGTCTTACAGCAGTTCTTTAGCAGGGGAGAATTTCTTTTTCCTATGATGAAACAAGTAAAAGAGCTGATGTTAATACGAGGAGAGATGCTATACACTGCCACAGTGAAATGATGTGCCTGGTTTATTGCAGCAGGCTCGTGGCTGTGAATTATGTCGTTAGTGCCTCACCATAGATTTGTAACAGGACTTGAGAGGGAGGCAAGAGGTTGAAGAGTTGCCTTTTTCCTTCCATGTAATTAAATTGACTCAGTCCTTACAGAATTTTCAAATATGACAAAAAAGCTTCTGTCTTTGTCACCTGATAAAATCTGGTCAAGGATGCGTGAAGCCCAAACTATTGGTCACAGAGGTGTATCTTGATAGTAGAAATACTAGGGTTTAATAAATTTTAAAAATAGATCCTAATGTTAATTTCCTGAAATTGTCCCTTTGGGCAGGTTTCAGCATCTCTGTCAGAGCTTCAAAGGAAAATTCTTCCTCTGACCTCAGAATAAATGTCAATGTTTTGTTCTAAGACCCTCAGTCATGAAATCTGTTGGGTTATCCATCCTAGTTCTCACATTTTAAATACCCTGAAAAGCATCTAAAATATGATTGTGTTGCTTAAATTATTCCAAGAAAAATATAAACTCAATCTCCTCAATACTCAAAAGCCAATTTTCCTTTTTTTAATCTTTGTACTCACCTCTCTGACTAGGAAGCTGCAATTTTGAGAAAAGTAGGGAACTAAATCCAAAAGATTTCTCTCTTTTTGTTCTTCCCGCAGCCACTGCAAACTTAGAGCAAGCATATCTCAACCAGGCAGCTGTGGCAGCCATGGAGTCATGAGCCTAGCCTCTCCTTAAAGTACCTGCCCTGCCTCACAAAATCTGCAGGAACTAAACCATGCTTCTAAACAGATTTCTGGCAAGTAATGAGGTGGACTTTTGTGACTATTTTGATGTTTTCTACTTATTTGCTTAGGAAAATTTCATACAAGTTTGAGTTTTGTGTTGCATAATGCCAAAACACCAAATTGGTGAATTGACTTATATTCTTAGAGGATTCTTTTACTGATATAAACAAATTTAAATAGAAAATGCAGCTCCCTAAGGATCAATAGCCACATAAACTTTGGTAAGGATGATATTAGAAAAATACGTAAAGTAATTACTAATTTTATTCACAACCTTGAAAGGAGGTTAAGGCTGGAGATGAGATAGCTAAATCCATAGAAATTGTTTCCAGGCTAGAAAAAAAATATCTTAGAGTGAAAGATGTAAAGGTTTTCGTGTGTTGTCTTTTTTGTTTGTTTGTTTGTTTGTGGGGTTTTTGTTTTTTTGTTTTTTGTTTTAAACTTATCATTGTCATCATAGATGGAAGATAAAGGGTACTGAGGATTTTAAAATCTAGAAGAAAGAAAACCATGACAAGATTTATTGCTGCAAGAAGAAGCAAGATTTCAGATTAGCAATAGACCACTTTTTTAAAACAAGTGGGACTGATTAATGAATGGAAAAGCCCAACAAAGAAATTAATTCTCTGTCTCTCAACATCTTCAAATCAAGACAAGATGCTTTTCTGAAAGCTCTGCTTTTCCTAAATACAAGCCCAGTTTTAGTCAAACAAGGACTGTTGGCTTCAGTACTTGGTGAAACTTTATGTCCTATAAATGAGTAAGGCTAGATAATCCAGTGCTCCCACTGGCCTAGTTTTCATTAACCTCTTATTCACTTAAATGTGCATTCAACAAAAAGAAAATCAAAATACTGAGAACTTCATAAAGAAATCATTCATTTTTTTTTATTGTGAGTGTCACCTTGAACTAGATAAACATATTTTTCTTAGGTCTTTTTGAAAATACTCATGTGCACTTTATTTCAGTAGATGCAACAGAATAAAACATCAAAACCAAAATCAAAATTATTTCCTCAAACCAAAATCAAAATCAGAAAGTCCTGCTTCTTTGCTGACACATAGTGTCTTTTATCTGAAATTTATGGACAATTATCATCTGTAACAATAAAGACAAAAAAAATACTGGTACGCTTGAGGGGGATTTCTATTTTGTGAAATACTAGGTGCTTGCTCTCTTTATTATTGCACTAGTCTTTCAGTACAGATATGCGTTCACTATCAGATTACAATTTGAGCTCCAGCTGACTTTTCTGTACTGGTTTGAGGGTAAACTAGCAGGGGAAAATTAACAACACGCAAATATATTGAGAGACATTTCAAGTCAGAGTAACACTTGAATAGGAAAATTAGAATAAAGGAAGAAACATTGGCTTAAACTGACGAAGTCAGAGTGCAACCTGGTCCCTGGAGGGTGGTCACAGTCAGATTTAAGAGTGGTTGCAGTGCTTGTTGAAGTGGTGGTTGTGGCCTTGTTGAAAGCGGTGGTCCAAATCCCCTAAATGTATGGAGCTTACATACTTCCAAAGTCCAGGCAAGAATGTTCAGTACCTTCCCCAGGGTGGGGAGTTTCACAATGGAATGGTGCAGTCCTGTGAGCCACAGGATATTCTGGGCAGTCCTTGATGGCCCATTGGCAGAGATGACCCCCTTAGGCTTGGTGCAGTTGGCCCACCATTAACAGTTCATCAGAAATAATGTAGGTGGCTGTGAAACATATAGTTTGGCTACACCCAGACTGGTACTTTTTCTTCCTGTAACCACGACACTTGCCACTAATTAGGTTTGCACAATCATGCAGAGGATTCAAAGATGAGGACAAGGTATAATGGCCTGGTTTTTCTGAAGTACATTTTGGCATTGGCCTAACCGTGGTTTTTTGGAAACCAGTTAAAGTTGTGCTCTTCATTTCACAGGCAGTATCTTCAGGCTGAGGTTGAATGCTTGTAATAATCTTAAACTGCAACTCTTCAGTATCATTCTTATTTTTGAACTGTAGAGTACTAAATGACAACAACATATTAGAGGGAAACTATGAGTAATTGTAAATGGGAACATTTATTGGGAGGAACTAGAGACTACTGATACACTGGCAAGCACTTATGTAAACCTATAACTCCACATTGCTTCTCTGAGCCTGAAAGCTTATTTCAGAAGAGTATAGAAGAGTGTTTTCCTTTCAGCTGAGTTTTATGTGGAGGGAGACTGAGAAATTAACAGCATTATTTCAAAAACTCCTTACTATTTTCTTTCCTCTCCATTGTTCTAATATACAGTGAACAGGGGAGATAATAACATGGAAACTTGTCACCATGACAAGAAATCCAAATGCTTTTAAAGACAGTTAATAACTGATTATACAAGTCAAGAGATGAACATTGTTGTCCCATTTCTCTCAACTGGTTATAAATAACTTATTTGAAACTTGCTATATCACACAGCTCTGGCTTTCACCTGTTTTCCAGGTCAGACATTTTTTCCTGTGCTCCTCTATTGATTTTATTAGGTCCCTCCCAGTAAAATTTTGTTGATTCATCAGTCTTGCCAAATTCAATAACAAGCAATTATTAGCAATGAGCAAAATTTGTTCTGTGTTGGTGGACATGCTTTATTCCTGCCCTCATCTTGCTAAATGAGTGTTTGCCTTTTATGTCTGTTCCAATTCCAGGTAATATTGATAAGGGCTGTGATATAAAAGTGAGAAATTTAAGACAATATATACAAAATCTGCATGAACAACAATAAAAAGGCAACAAGAAGAAGCAACTCGTATCTGTTTTTAAAGTGTGATGCAGGGTGAAATTTTAATGTTTTTCTGTTCACATATACAAGTGAAGAGATTTTGATCAACTATCATTCAACAGGGCATAAAAGCACAAAAAGAAATTAGTCTGCAGAGAAATAGATAACGTGCCATATAGTTAGGAAGAGAAATTAGTCGTGTAAGTTCTTGATCATTGGTTATGATTCACCTAAAATCTAATTGAAGTATTTAATTTAAAGGCCAATATTTTTCTCTCAAGATTTTTCTGTGAAATTAAAATTTTGGAAGTGTCCAAACCACCTGTGAGCCTAAAACTGTGATGTTACTAAACAACTTTCAGGACTCAGAAAATATTATCCAGGGATATCCAGGGCCTTTTCTGTGTTTGTTATGCATTTCAATTCAGCTTTTTTTTTTCTTTACTATATCCATACTGAGACCCAAGGACTGAACTCTATAAGCCTTTTGTGATTTTCAGGGCGAATATAAGAGACATTAAGTAATGGAAATCAATTTTTACATTTATGTGGCAGTATAAGAGAACATTTTTGTTTTATTTTTTTCAGAAAGCTCAGGTTTAAAATAAAATGAAAATAATAGGAATATACTATAATAAATTGTCTGTAGGGAAAAAGACTTCCTTTTGAACAGATGAGGCTAAGCTCTGAATCACTAATAAAAATATCTGAATAGTTATTCTGTGTTCCTTTTTCACTGGAATCATGAGAAGATTTAAATATTTCAATCTCTTGTCAGCACTTCAGCTCAACACTTCTCTTGCATCTGTAAACAGAAAGGATAATAATCATTTGCTTACATGCCCTATCAAGAGAAAAAATATCAAACATTTCCCTGTATCTGGGGTAAGGGACACAAGGGAGCTGTGTATGCTACTTTCTGTTGATGATGTTGGACTGGGATTAATGATAAATGATTAATGAACAGATTAGTTGAGCACCCATCGGGAATGGGGTAAATACATTTGGAGAAGAAAGATAGTGTAGGTGACTCCTCAAGGTTCTTTCCACATCTATCTCCTATTGTTCTATTGTTCTATGATACCATCCTCCCTTGTTTCAGGCGTTTCTCTAAGGGGATGTCTCTATTCAAGGTCACTTCTGTAGAATGATATGCCCCATAATTAATTGCCCTAAAACAGTGCTAAACTGGTTAAAAGTAAAAATGCACAGGCAAAAATTTCAACTGCTAAGTAGAGTGTTTCTGCTCACTACCCCAGAGATGCTACAGCTCGCAGGGGATAAGTATATGGCTCCCATTCTTTAACTTTCACCTCCAAAATGTAGTTAGCTCATTTTAAATATTTAAAGTACCACTGTGGATGAATTCCAACACTGGAAGCACATTTGAACTGGCAAACAGTAAATGGCTGCCATCAGGCATAAGCACTTGTTATATCAAAGCTTTGGCACATTATTTATGGAAGATTTATTCTAATGAGTTCCATCCACACCTACCAGATGTGCAATCCAGGATTATGCCAGCTGTTTACCAGAATGCTTGATGTCCAATAATACCATGAGTATAACATGACATTCAATTTTAATGTTGCTGAATAAGGAAACTTTGTCTTAATATCTTTGTTGAAAATGAATAAGCAATGTTCTCACATATCCTGATTCAAAATGTTGGCTGTCCAGCCCCTGTGCAATCACAGGCAGTTCTGTGCAAGTGGACAACCCCAACTGAATCTGCACAAGGCTCTGCACGGTGTTCGTAACAAATTAACCTCCTACGTAAAATCTGTGGAACACTAAAATGCCAAATGAACAATAAAGGAATCTAAATAACTAAATAATATTCACCATTGTCTGTTTTTTCAAAGGTATGTGCAGGAACAAAAGCATTATTTCTAATAATACTCTCCATCAGAAATCTCACTAAAATTAGTGGTATCTTTGACAAATTCAGGTTTTACCAAATATATATGAGGACAGAAGAAATTAGTTCTGCTTTTTTATTGTGTTAGACTCACAGAAATAAAATTGAAATGGTATTCCATCATGGAACATTGACATCATTTAGTATTAATCATTCCACTTCTTGGGTAGGAGCATTTAATCTTCAGATTTATAACTTGTAATACATTGGCTTCATGGTAATTGTATTTAAAAATACAATAATTTACCGGTGTAAAGAGTAACTCAAACTTTTAAGCAAGGAAGGCAACAAAGACTTCTTAACAGCATTAGGTTTTCCAGGATGATAAATGTTTGTGATTTGCTTGGTTTTATAACCCATACTTCCCACCATGGGTTCACAGCCTCCTCTCAGGCAGGAGTCTCTTGCACAGGCTGCAGGTGAACCTCTGCACCCTGTGGTTCTCCATGAGCTGCAGTGGCACAGCTGCCTCACCATGGTCTTCACCATGGCCTGCAGGGAAATCTCAGCTCCAGAACCTGTAGCAACTCCTCTCCCTACTCCAACGACCTTGGTGTCTGCGGGATTGTCCCTCTCACATGGTCTCGCTCTGCTCTTCTCTGGTTGCAGTTAGATTTGTGTAACAAGTTTTTTTTAAAAAAAAAAACTTCTTCTGAAATATGATATCAGAGAAGCATTACCACATTTTCTAAATGGCCCAGCCTTGGCCAGTGGTGGGTCCATCCTGGAGCTGGCTGGCTTTGGCTCTTCTGGACTTGGGAAACTTCTGGTAGATTCTCACAGAAGCCACCCCTGCTACCAAAACCTGTCCATGGAAACCAAATACACTTCATAGGCCACTGGCAAATCAAATTATGAAGAAATACAATGTGCTGATAGCAACCCGAATACACACATGTTAAAAATTAACAACTTTTTTTTAAAGTTATTTATAGATCTTTATTTAGATAATGAAAATTACAATCAATTCACACAATACTTGTTTCCACAGGAAAAAAAATTATGGCTCTAGTTTACTGTAACTCTTTTAAAAAATAGATTTTATTTTCAAACAACTATGAGGCTGGCCTTTTGAAACATCCTTTTCCTTCAACATGCTCATCAAATTAGGGTTTACTTAGGTTTTGATATCAGAAAATCATCACAGAATTCTTTTTTTTTTTTTTACTTCAAATAGTGTTATATGTGCAAACATTTCCTACACAGGTCTTTGATTTGTTAAATTACCTGTAGATATATTTCTAATCAGAAAGAGTAACTCTGCTGCTGATGTGACTGTATTAAAAATTCTGGTTTTTGACATCTCAGCTTACTATTCCTACAAGTAAAACACCACAAAATGATGTAACAACATAGCCACATGCTGGGGATATGTGTACTGTGGTTGTTCAAAGACAGGGCATGAAGACAGTTATAAAATATTACTTTGTTTATCTTTTCCTGTAGAACAGTAGTAATACTTGTAATCTATTTTTCAAGTCTGCTTTATTTCCCCTGTGGGTCTGATTCTATATCAAACCCATAAGCTGGTATATTGAAAACAACTTCAGATTAACATTTCTGTGTTGTAATACACCATTGCCAGGCTTTTATCTCTAAAAGCATTGTTAGAATTCCTGCATTTCAATGGTGTTTGATAGATGGACAATACTTGGGAATGTGTATAAACATCTTTTATTCTGCTTCTGGTTGCAAATATATACGTGGACAAAAAGTGAGAGATCTTGGCATGAAAAATATCTTTCACTGTTAGAACAGAACTTCTTCACACAATTCTGAATAAGCTTTATTCATTGGTCTTTTCTCATTGTTTCACTGACATCTCTGGCCTAAAATTTACTAAAGTCAGAAGGTTTTGAAATTATTCTTCATGTTCCAAAGTCATGGATATATTTTCTATTTTTGAATCTCATTAGAAAATGAAGATTATATGTTAAAAAATACCTTAAACAAAAAGTTTGGAGATAAATAGAAATCCCCTCATCAGAAAATTTAGTTGAATCATATTTAATACTTCATTCTTCTGTGTTATCCATGTAGAACAGGTAGTCACTTCTATTATATTAGGTACCTGTTTCTCAGTCAATATTAAATCATAAAATCACAGAATGTTTGGGGTCAGAAGGCACCTCTGGAGATCATCTAGTCCTATGCCCGTGCTCAAGCAGGTTCACCCAGAGCAGGTTGCATCAGATTGTGTCCAGGATTATTTTGAAAATCTCCTGAGAGGGGCAGACTTTTCCAGTGCTCAATCACCCTTACACTAAAGAAATCCTTCCTCACAGACTGAACTTGTTCTGTTCCCTTTTCTCCCTGCTGCCTCTTGTCCTGTTTCTTGGCACTACCAAAAAGAGCCTGGCTCCATCTTCCTGGTATCCTCTTTTCAGATATTTCTAGACAGTGATAAAGTCCCCACTCAGTAATTTCTTCTCAAGGCTGAGCAGGCCCAGCTCCCTCAACTTTTCCCCATAAAAGAGGTTCTCCAGTTCCTTAATCAGCTTTGCAGCCCTTTGCTGGAGTCACTCCTGGAGCTCCATGTCCCTCCTGTACTGGGTAGCTGAGAACTGGACACAGCACCCCATACATGGCCTCACTAGGGCTGAGTAGAGGGGTCAGATCACTTCCCTTGATCTGCTGGCAATGCCCTTCCTGATGTATCTTTGGGTACTGTTGGCCTTTTTGGCCACAAGGACACGGTGCTGGCTCATGGACAGCTTGTCCACCAGGATGTCCAGGCCCTACTCTGCAGAGCTGCTTTCCTGCGGATCAGTCCCCAGCCTGTACTGGCACTTGGGATTATTCTTCCCCAGGTGTAGAACCCTTCATTTTTCTTTGCTGAACTACATAAAGTCCTTCTCTGTTCAACTCTCCAGTCTGTTCAGGTCTCGATAAATGGCAGCACAGTCTTCATGGCAGCTACTCCTCCACATTTTTTATCCTCAGCAAACTTGCTGAGGATACATTATGTCTCTTCACCCAGGTCACTGATGAACAAGTTCAATAAGGCTTGACCCAGACCTGACTCATGGGGAAAGAATTCCCAAAGATGATAGTAGGGTTGCAACAGCTTTCCTGTGAAGATGGGCTACAGGAGTTGGGATTGTTCAGCCAGGAGAAAAGAAGACCAGGAAGACCTTATAACAGCTTTTCAGTGTCGAAGGGGGGGCTAAAAGCAAGCCAGAGGAGGCACATAGTGATAGGACGTGGTGGAATGTCTTTAAAGTGGAAGAGGGTAGGCTTAGATTAGATATTAGGAAGAAATTTTTTACTGGGAGAGTGGTGAGGCCCTGGAAGTGGTTGCCCAGAGAAGTTATGGATGCCCCAACCTTGAAGTGTTCAAGACCTGGCTGGAAGGGGCTTTGAGGAACCTGGTCCATTGAAAGGGGATTGAAACTAAATGATCTTACAGGTCCCCTCTTGCCCAAACTATTTTATGATTCTGTGATTCTAATGATGATTACGGCAAATGGGCAGAGGGGAAGAGAATCTGATTTGCAAGATATTTCCTATTACTATTACTATTACTAGTGTACTCTTATAAAGAGTTCCTGATTGTTTCTATCCATTTCAGCATTTTGCCTGAAGGAAACTTCACCCATCGTAAAGACCTATATATGATCTGTGTCCAAACACAAAAGCCTCAAACTTCAAACTCTCCAGGAATGCTGGCAGACAGTCCTTTTTTTGCTAATCATGCCATATGTAGGTAAAAAGGTGCCAAGAGTCACACCAGACCAGAAACATCCCCCACTCAATTACTTGCTTGCACATAACTTTTAGAAGCCAAATTTTAATAAACAAATTATTTTGCCATTAGTCCCAGTCATCTTTGCTCAGTCTTAACAATGCAAAAGCTGTGCCTTTCCTAAAACCTCTCTTTGGACACATGTCCAAACCTAAGATGTTTAATGGCAACCCATTACTTATTCTTGTTTCATTGGCAAGTACACCTGCTGACAACAGCCAGGCAAAACTGGATCTTCCTGTACTCATAAACTCTCCAAGAGTCTCCCATTACGACAACATACTCTCCTTTATTGAGATATTACAAATAATATCCAAGAACATAATAAAAGTAATATTTAGCATAACACAATATCAAAAAAATAAAATGTTGAAGCTTATGTGGCCATACTTAAAAATTGTTTTGCTTTCTTTTCGAAGGGGAATGCAATTTCATAGACTTGGAAATATATATTTTTTTATCACTTCATGGTGAAGACAAAGTTGACTTAATCAGAGAGGTATATCACGGTGCATTCAACCTGCCACAAAGTTGTTGTGATCAATAGAAAAACATCTACCCTTTTGGCAGTAAGATGCATAGTGTAGACATAAATTTAATGCACTTGAAACCTGAAAGCAGGCTCACAGTTTTATAGCACATCTATATAGATACAAGCTGTGCTTCTAGGAATTGTTACTAGTACCCTGTTTATACATGCTTGTATCTTGTTTTTATCTTATATTTATAACATCTTTATCTTTGTATATACATGTGTGTGTGGGGTATGTGTATAGAGAGGAAGGGAGAGAGAAAGAACATGCTGTAAGCTTGCAGTTACAGTGAATCAGTTAATCTTTTATTAATATCATTTGCATCTTTCACAAATGTAGCTGTATGCAAGATAAAACAGCATCAAAAGAGGAAGCAAGCAGACACACTGTGACAATTTTAGAAAAACTTAGACAAGAATTTGTCTTCCATAAAAATGAAACAATAAGTTAATAGAAAATGTGTTTCTGTTGACACTTAACATTCCTGGGAAGTATTTATTGTATAGTCACCTTCATTTGTATATTCATTTACCGTGTCATGAGAGTGAGCTGCAGTTTACTACAGAGAAGAAACATTGTCTGGCCATTTATGTAGATTATATTATGCCTACTTCGTATGAAATGTTGTCACATAAATATCATAATACTACAGTTACAGTATTGCCAATAATTATGGATTGTGTCACTTCTAATGAAAAAGGTTAATGTTTTTTAGAAGAAGGAATGTACTCAGCCCTCCATGAAATCAATTTTAAATATAATAAGCAAAGTAATGTACCTGAAAGTAGCCTCCCAAGCATGGGAGTGGATCAGGGCTAAGTTGGTGCTCTTTCTATGCTTAAATAACACCCACTCACAAGTGGGATATATGTGGTTAAAGAAATTAACATAGATTTTTTTGACTATTTTTTCCTTTTTTGCTTACATGAGAGGAAAGTGTTGTACACAATTTGGTCTGCTTTTTAAGTTCACAGCTGAGGAGGATTGCAGATTTTTTACTACTGTCTAAACTCTCATTACAATTCTCACCTTTTTCATTAAATGTCCAGCTGATTATAGAAAGGTGCAACTGATTTAGGAATGCATCAATAAGAAAGTATTTATTTATTTTTCATTTTTGCTGTTGCCAGAGACAAAGCTTTGAAAAGAGAATCCTGAGAATTATTCAAAAGGAAAAGTATTTCTCTTGTGTGATGAAATTTTAAGGTGTAAAAAATGTCCTTTATCATGCAGGTTGACACTCAGACTGCCTAGTTCTCTCTAACCTGATACTCAGATAGAATTTAAATCATTTATGTCTCAGACTGATCCTTTTCACCTGAGATGGTGGCATGAAAATCTGGACACCTTTGGTTTGGAAGATAAAGTTCGTGATATGCTTAAATCTAAGCTGTAACATATGCTTGAAAGTAGCACCTGGTTCCCACCTAAACCACTTTATGATTCACAGATGGGCTGGGAAGAAACAACTCATTTGGAATTCCCAATATATAAAATATGGTCTTAGCATGACAATACACTCAGTCTAGAATTTTAATTAAAATCTACAACCAGATGAAGAATTTTACTGCAGTTAATTCTGATAATTTGAATGTTTACACTGAGGAATATGGATGCAGATACTAGAGCTTCAGCCCTGTAAGGGGTGTCAAAGCTATGCATCCTGCAACCAGGAGGGGAATTTAAGCACCAAATAACAAGCTGGACAGGAGCAGCTTGAGCTCCTCTGGGTTGAACTGGTGATTCAGAGAGCTAGAAAAACTGTGGCTGAACTCTAAAGCTTAAGGCAATTTCTCTAGGTTAGGGATTCCTGGACTCCAGTATTCTAAAGAACATTTATTTACTTTAAAGAATGAGCCATAATGCAAGAAAATTATGATCCCTTAAATAATTATTTCCTCGAACTCCCTAAATTTTAAGTCCTAAATTTCCTTCCTTATCCCACTAAAGTGATCTCTTTAAAGCTTTAACATTCATGTCCAGATGGCTACCTTGGCTACAGTGCTGATAAGTTATTGTAAACGGATAACTTCTGTTTTTTTCCTCCTGTTGCTGGGTTTTAAAAGGAAATGACAGCCACTTCTGTGCTCTCTGTAGTGCTGGTTGTCTAATACAGGTGTACAGTGAACTAAATTGGAGTAAAAATTACTTTCTAGATTTTGATTGGGAGATTTAAAGCTGTTCTGACACATAAAAATAGAACCTATACTGGGAATGCAGAGGCATCTGAGGAATGTTCATTTCAAGTGCTAACAAGTCTGTGTGCTTTGGCCCTCAATCAGGTATCAGTTACATATATAATTTCAGGATCATAAATTTGAACCTAGACACACTGTTCCCACTTTATAGCCCTTTGTATGTCTTACCTTGTGAAGATGTTGCCCACAGCTGTAAGAAAAGAATATATACCTTCCCTTGCATTCATGTCACTGTATTATTAGGAATGTTGATTGAAATGATTTTTTAGTTTGTATTTTAAACCCTATCTTTTAATTATTTAAACCCATTTACCTTTCAAGTCACATAGTTCGTTTATCCGAGATAAATAGCATGCTGTTACAGATTTATTTACAAAAATATATTGTTGACCATCTCTGGTTTTGTTATTGAACATTTTTATGTAGTCCAATCTGCAAACAGTTGAATTACTTCAAATAGTCCAATTTTGTGTTTAATATCACATTGTGTTTAATTTCACTACTGTGACAATATCTTTGATGAACAGCATTTTTCTTTCTGAAAGAAAAATGCATAATCCCAAATCTTCAATCACTGAAAAACATTACAATTCCATTTAATGACCTTAGTTTAAAAACTGAAAAAATTAAAGAGATTTCTTTCGACACATTCTATTCTAAGTTAAAAGATTTATTCCAATTTAGAAAGCATGAGCCTGCCTTTAGAAGGAAAAAAGAATTCAGAGAAAAAGCCCAACATATGCTATGCACCATTGTCTTAATACCATCAAAATAACACCAGAAGCCACTTGAGGATTCTCTGCTGAGCTGCAGAGGCTTGTTCACCAATCACTAGACATTCAAATGGAAGTAAGAAATCCCCTGTAAGACCAGCTAAAAGGCTGTGAATTATTCCTTCTTTCACCTGGCAGACTTGTCTTGGCCACAGAATGCAGAAACTGATCTGCAAAATAACAAAAAGCTGCACCCTAACTTTGAAAGTTACATACACACATACATATTATTTATGTCTGTGTATGTGTATAGTTATATAGTTATATATATGGAACCTGGGTCAGGTATCACACTGAACTGCTCCTCTGCCTGCCTCACCTTGGCTGGTGAGCTACACAGTGCTACAGGCTTGCCTAAAGATCTTGTTTGTGTGAAGGCAGAGAGAAAAGGATTTATGGAAAACGTGATCTGAAAGCACACTGGTACTTTCAGTGCAGATAGAACTTGGGTCTCTGCTGCCAACCAGGTGAGAAGATTTGAAGCCACTATTTCAAGCAAATCAGTCAGCACACAGTGCCTCTCTCATCAGGCCACATGCCATCATTCTGCCCTTGGCTTTGTTTGCTAGAGGCTTGGGGTGAGGGAAGCTGGAGTTCTACAGCTTCTGCTTCCCAGCCTGGAAGCAGTCAAATGTGGGGAGTCTTGGGGAAAAGTGCTAAGGTTTCTTATTTCATTGCAAGACATGGTGTAGTCATGCATCTTGGAGTTTAGATGATAAGTATGTCACACTTATTTGTAAGGATGCCTTCACAACTCACTTGACAAGTTAAAAGCTGCTTGATGCTTGTATGGAGGATACTCTTTGTTCCTTGTTTGTGCCATTGGCCTTAATCCAGTTCCCTGCTGCTTTCTTTTCCTTTCCTGCCTGTTGGACAGATATTTTCAGATAATGTCTTCTGATAACATACCAGCTCTTGCACTACATTTTAAAGGCTGAGCTTTTGAATCCCCACCATACAAGCAGTAAAAACTGTGATAAGGGTAGAGAGTGGATACAGAACATCAAAATACTTACGTTTACGACACTACCTGATGATTTTTGTGTTATGAAATTGCTTCTTACATTTTTTCCCCAAATAATTCTCTGGTGAACTTATAATGGAATAATATTCTTAAGTCCTTTCAGACTTGCAAATATTTGTCAACTTGAAGTTTTAGTTAAATTTAACCTGTCTAAAAGTCTGTTATTTGTTGGGGTTTTTCCCCCCCACAATTACATTTTTATGGGACTTAAAACTTAGGATCAGTGAGAGAGGAAGTTTTTATTTTTTATGAGAAGGGGAAGAAATGAATAAATTAAATGAATTAGCTTTTCAAACAGATCTCTGATTACAGTTGTTGCTCTGGAACTATCTATTGGTGTTACGACCAATATACAATTTGCTAATACTAAGCCAAGTTCTAACTCTCCAGCTGCTGATTTTAGGTAGAAAAATTGTTTTCATTCTTAATATGCTTTTTCCAATTATGTATTTTTCATATCCTTTGCTAAATGAAAAGGCAAAATTGTGCTCATTTAAGTCTAAATAGGTAGTTTTATTATATTTTTTGTGCTTTGCTAAGTATTTAGTGCCTAATTATCACCTTAATTATCTTTTTCTCATATTTGAATAAGCAAAGAAGTGAGAAAAAAATCTCTCATTAAGACCTGAGTTATCTTAGATGATCCTTAAGGAAAAAGCTTTTTTTAGATCTCACTTTTTTTTTTTTTTCAATGGGTCTACCTGCTTTTTGACTGCAGCTTGATTTTTTTAGATATATATAATATATTTTCTGTTAGTTGGATTTGTACTTTGGGAAAGAAAAAAAAAAAAACAAAAAAAAAAAAAAAAAAAAAACCCACACATTAACAAGAGTCTTCCAATTTTGTTTCTTCAGTTTTTCAGTATCTCTCACAAAATTTAAGTCATTTTTCAACATCTTGAGCTTCCCACTAACAAAGAAATGAGTTGATAAAACTTTGTAGTCTTTCACCTTTAAAAAATAGGAATGATTATATAAAAAATTAAAAAAAAATTACCTTTTAAAATTTATTCTGCACTATTCAACTAGAAGATGTTGTTTATATTTAGAGTAAGAAATACCCTTTTACCTAGGTTGTAAACTTTTCAATTATATTTCCACAGGGCTGTCAGGAAGATTGGTTAGGTGATAGTTGAAAAGCTCAATGCAGTTGTTAAGTTATCTAATTATTCCTATTCATATAGATAAATTACTGGTTTTAAAAAAGTGCAAAAGATTTATTAATGAGTCAGCTATCTATTCTAGCAGAGAGACTGGAAGGTAGACCTAGAGAAGAATGATTTCCTGACGTATTTTTTATGGACTGAGAAGAATGACATACCTCTAAAAGGAAATGTGTAACCAGGGGAGGGGTTGTAGTGGAAAAAAAAAAAGACAAAATGAGCTGTTCCTCATTGCATTGCCTCCACCAGCCTGCACTTCTGCCCCTGTTTGTGGGAACATCATTGCACATGGTGACAGCTGTAAAACTGGAAAATGCAAAAAGAGTCCAAGACATGTTCCTGCAGACAAGCATCTAGAACCACTAGACAATCCACATTTTTGCTTCTACCTGGCTTCCATTCATTGGTGCAGGAATGCACATCTTCCACGGATCCTGTGCTAGATCTGTCAGCTCACATAAATGTCTCAGTTCTCAGAGAGTAACAGCCTACTGCATGTCTAATGCATTTGCATGTGCTGGCACTTGTGCCATGAGACCTATGATTATCATCTACCTGGATGGATACTGGGTATCCTAAAGGCTCCTAAAGTGATGGATACTGGGTATTCTAGTGCTCCTGAAGTGCCTCCTGAAGTGCTCCTGAAAACCTGTGTTTAAACAATACCTAGAAATTTAATCTAAACATGGCAGAACCATTCATCTCCACCTGGTGTAGGTTACACTGACAAGATGTGCAGTGAGTGTTCTGCTAGTGATAGAGAGACCTTAAGATAGACATCCAGACTTAGGTGCCCTGGTCTCAAACTGCATCCCACCCAAGGAGGTTTTTTTCTTGACTAAATGGTGGCACTGCATACCCAGCACATGATACAATTGTTTGTCTCGTCCTCACTGTTGAATTGTGATAAAAGATGTTATTAATAGAGCTCCCCTATGCAGCTTTCCCTGCTGGCTGCTGGCAGAGCTGTCCTGCACAGCATTTTCTGTTTAGCTGACCACCTGAGGTTTCTGTGCAATCTCCAAATTTGCTGGGTAAGAGTTCTTGGCTGCCCTGTGTGAATCTTTTCTTGGTTGAACACCAGGACATGCATGAATTCCAAGGGTCTCACTATGGGTTCCTGGGCCCCAGCCATGCTAGCTTAATGTCTCAACATATTATTATTGTTTTTAAATACTGTGTGAGAAATTATCAGCTGTGGCAACTTTTAGTAAGAGTCAAATTGCTCTCAAAAATACTGTTCATATTCTTATAGTATTTTTACAAGTATTAAAAGTATTTCCAGAGGTTCCATTTCTCTCCTGTTTTTACTGCTATTTCATAATCTCTTCTGAATTTTACCTTTTGTATTAGGACTGCTTTCAAGCTACCTTTATGCTTCCACTACTCAGATAATATTTTAAAGAAGACTGGCTTCTAATTATTCTCAAGACATGCCAGAGCATGATGACAATCTGGCTAATTCTACAATTATATATATAAATCTGCCTGGGAGAATGCAGCTGACAGAATGTTAAAGTCCTGTATTATTCACTCATGTCATGTATTATATGCGACTTTTCTGGCCATTCTCTGTCTGTTGCAAGAAAGAAACCTGGATATACAAAACCTTGGTATGTTCTGAGCATTTCCTCAGAGACAAACAGTCTGATCCATCAGGAAAGTTCTCATGATTGTTCCTGTAATGCTGAGATCAATGAATATCTCAAATCCACCAGACAGGCATAGAATAGTTAGTTCTAATTGTTCAGATTTGCTGTGGAACATCACCTAAGTAATAGTATCTTCTTCATGTCTCTAAGTTCAGCTCAGAAATAGAGACAACAGCAAAAGCTTTCTCTCATTTTCATGTTTTCTCTGTACTTTAACTGTTAATATAAGGTTTTTGTATTCAGAAGACCGTGTTTGTGAGTGTACATGTGCATGCTCAGGGATAGAGAAAATAAATGCTGCAGTACACATTTTTAGAAACAGAAATAGACAGAAGTATTTACTGGCAAAAGAAACAAATAATTTTTATCCAGTCGTAAAAAGTACTTATGTACAGTCTGTTGCTACTCGGGCTACTTTAGCTAGATCCATGTTAGCAAGCTGAACAGGGCAGAGCCTCATGCAATGGTGCTCAGTCATGCATGTAGATTTCTAAAAGGCCTTGTAAAGATTAATCTTTACATGTTTGTGGAACCGTATACTCTTCTAATGGTATTCATCTCTCCCTCAGACAAAAACAGTAGAAAAAAAATATTTTTTTAAGATTTTTTATTGTCTTGTTTGTTTTCTAAAGCATTTTTTCCATACAGCCATCACACTTAAAAATAGTAAATTAGTGTATTCATACCACATTCTAGAGGTGTCAGATATAAACATTACAGACACTTTTGCAGCCCAGGTCAAATTGAAAATGAGAATTTTGGATCATCTTGGCCAATATTTGCATACATGACCAGCTCTACTGTCAGTGAAAAGAATACTCAACACCTAAATTTCACAAACAGCAAACAGCTTACTTTGGGACACTTAAGTTAAGTACCACACTTGTTCTTTCCATTGACTCCAAAGGCAGTAGATAAGCAAAGCTGAAAGATTTTTCTTCCTGGAAATCTATCACCATGATGCTTAACTGGATTACCACTGGAAGACTAAATACCACCTATGACACTTTTTCTTCCTGCATAAAATTCGTTTGAGTTTGTTTGTTGTTTTTTTTTCTATCCTCACAGACAAAGCACTAATATGCACAAGAAATAGTATTACATTTATATTTTTTTTTTAGTAAAGCAAAAATTTTATTCAATACGGAATAATTTTCATTTAAATAGATATGTTTAAAAATATGTAAATGTCACCAACATCTCTCTTCTTATTTTTGATGTAAAATCTTCTTTTGAGGAGACTCATATAGCTCTTATGCCCAAATTTTTTAGAGTACACAATACTATTAGCTACTAAAAATTGGTAACCTAAAAAGAGGTTGAATGGTTGATCCAGCTGTTAAATCATGTCTACAGTGTACATTAAACAGCCAAAAGATATAAAGCAAGAATTTAATTGACCAATACTTGGGTAGTGTGTGACATTATGTAGCTGTTTTAGCTGGCTTTGTAACATCACACAAATCTATAACTTCATACTTCATGAGTCAGAATCAATAAACCTGCCATTACAGACTCCAAAATCAATCATGCCTTACATGCTTCCCCGCCTTTACTTCTTCCCATTTTCCTTCTACTTCCTAGCAAAACAAAACAAACTGCTCTGAGAATTTATAATCTTTTGAGCTAAGTAAAACAGATAAATTAGGAACATGGATTCTGTGGGAAAAAACACTTACCCATAAAATTCAGGGGTGAGTGCACCCAAGCTGATATTCCAACGTATTCCCTTGCTCCTCTCCCATTATTTTAGATTATTGTGACTTAAGTTTAACATAATCAGCCTTAGGCAAATGAAGATCTTCAGTTAAACTGAGAAGCAAAGCCCTCATTTATCCTTTAATGTCTGCAGTTCCTCTATTCTTCTTTCTGAGACCTCATTTTACAATTCTGATCTCCAATATTATGATTATATGTTTACACCCTACTGTACTTTTTACCTCCCCAGCTGAGGACACTAACAGGTGCTAAACTTCATCTACTTATGTACTTAGCCACACATTCAGATGTCTTAAAGCCTCTACTATACAAATATCATGGATGTCCCCAAAATTTCATAAGCTTAGTCACTGAAAAAGTCATGTAGCACATTCTTGCCATTCTAAAAATTTTACTTCAGCAGCTGTGTCACAAGAATAATTTATGTAATGATTCTTTGACAGATCATTTGAAATCCTTATCCTGTATTGAAGGAGGAACAAGATCCTTCAGATATCCTACAGAGAAAGATGTTCATGGAAGGAGTATCCCTGTTTTTTGAAACTCCAAGAAATCACTTACCTTCATTTTAAGGTTAGTATTAGTTATCAGAGAAAAAGGGGGAAAAATAATGTGAATATTATTAACATTTGAATGACCAAAATAATTGCACAAGCTGCCCCTACATTTCTTTTCTAGGAGGTTTTGTTGTTTATTCAGTAAAAATATATTTATTTTGATGATAAAATCTTGTTCTTGATATTTAAATATCTCATGATGGACGGCTCACCTCCAAAGAAGCGTATGAATCGCATATGAAAGTATTTCAACAGGTTTAAGTATGGTAAAAAAAAACCAAAAAACAAACAAACAAACAAACAAAAAAACCTGCTTCAACAGGCTAGGCCAAAATCTCAAAAGCAGAAAAGAAGTGATATGATCTTTGATTTGGTTCATCATTGTTCACCAAGGCAATTGTGCTCACAGATCTAAGATTTTTATCTTCCAAAATGAATATACAAATACTATGTTTTGTACATCATATACTCCTGGCAGTAACTGAACTCCAACAATCTGAATACTAATCTCTTCTGAGCACAGATTTCCTGTATTTTCCTCATTATTTATTTATATTTCCAAATAGCCCAGACATCGCTCAGGATGTGGTTTAATAACCCTGGCTCATAGTGTTGAGCTATTAGTGCTCTTGTAGAGAGAAGCTTTTGGCATGAATTTTGCTGTGTCAACCCACTGGAGCACTTAACAAAGGTTGGTAAATGAGAAGTTTGAGAAGGGAACAACAGTTAGCAGGTGCCATGCATTTACTTGCAGAGCTGCACTTGTTACACTGAACATCTAATCTGGCAAAGCTATTGGCTTGAAATGGCAGAGAAGAATGAAAGAGAGAAAAAAAAAAAAAAAAAAAGAAAAAAAATGTACAGCGCAATTATTTTTCCTGGTATTTGTTTCATAGGTTCTGGCATTCTGGCACAATTTTGTCCATTTATAGGAAGGGCAGTGCAGTTCCTGCACACAAGATGCCATGTCATACTTAATTAGCTTCTCTGATCTTTCTGAAAAGGGGATGTGGATTCTTTCCAAAATTAATAACTGTGCATCTGTTAGTATAACAGTGAGGCATATTTGTGATCAATAGACCTACACATGTATCTGAAGAGATCAGTGGCTCTGAATTAATCTAATCATGTAATTACAAAAACTAGGCCATTGTACAAGTCATCTGTGTCTCTTTATTTTGATGGTATTTGATTCTGCTATGATATTTTAAATTATCAAAGCATCAGCCTTCCCTTCCCTTCCCTTCCCTTCCCTTCCCTTCCCTT
>VXBR01005529.1:673419-835890 GCA_013400215.1 Cisticola juncidis
CTTCCCGCACCTTCCCGCACCTTCCCACACCTTCCCTAGGAAGAATGACCCTAGTCAAATTAAATTTTAAACCCCTAATTAATTACAATAGAACATGGAGGAGAATTTTGACCAATCAGTACTCAGTAGACCAAATCCACATTCTTCTTTAACCTCTTTAGAAGCTCTTCAAATTACAGAACTTTTTGGTACAAATCAAATTTATTATATTTTTGGTTGTGCCAACAAATACTGCTAATACAAACACAGAAAGGGAAGAAAGAGTGTAAAAGTGTTTCTACGTTTTAACAGCAGCATATTCACCAACACTAACTTTCAAAACTGATGAGAAGGTTTGTTCTCTTATATTTGATACTATGGTCTCTATGTGGACAAAATTGGCACTGAAGTACATGGCCTGAGAAAAAATTGCAGAGAACTTCACAGCCGACTCAAACCATCTAATATGAATAATTCCTTTCCTGAAGAGGAAAGTGTTGTCAATAAAATGAAATTTTATCCTAATTCTATGGGAATTAACTATTTGTTTAATTTGAAAAAGAAAAAAACAGGAGCTTGTAGATTTCAGTATTTATTCTTCATACCAATGTACAAACCATCACTAGTTAGTATAACTAGACTTCAAAAATTTTAGCATTTCTTCCCACTCTGTTAGGACTCTGAAAGCCACTCTCCAACCTTACATACATGCAGAGCAATGAACCAATATGGGCAACCATACCATAGGTATTTAATTTTTGAGATCTTTAGGTTTTGTGAGAAAATATCATCACCTCCTTTTGCACAGAGGTAATTATGTTTTTCAGTCAATGTAAGATAAGCTGCATACAGATATGAATCCTGATGTTCCTTCTGAGTTATTTTGGCCATGGAAAAAGGTAAACTTAGGCTCAAAATAAAGTGTTGTGTCACTAACTGACTTATCTGCTTGCAAGAAACAGTAGTTGTTCAGAGGAGGTAAAGAACAGATCTGGTTGGGGATTCTGAAGCTGTTAGCACTAATTAAATAATTGAGCTCACGATATTTGTCAAATTAGAAAAAAACAAACAACCAATAAGAGAAGATTTGAGATAACTAAAGCTGAATTACAAGGGAGTTGTTTGGGTTTTTCTGCAGGACTACACAGGGAGGCTTCACAGTAAAATCTAATCTTTATAATTTTTTCACAACATGAGAATTTTTTTGTTTTTAAGCCAACTCTACTGATACCCTGTGCCTTGATAAATCCTTTCAGTAACAGCAAGCGTTTGGCCTCTGCCCACTGGTTTTTTGACCCTTTGCGGTGGCCTGCTTTTAACTTATAATCACAGTTCTTCAAAGCAGCATATCAGTTCTCTTGTGTTTGGGGAAGAATCTTGATGGGAGTGAAGTTTCATCACTTCTCCCTGAGGATCTGGCTTCTTTTCCAAAATGTAAACTGTATCACTTCAGATGCGGTCCTTGGCAGGACCTTTTCTAAGCAAAATGTGAAGATTTGAAAGATGAAAACAATTTCTTACCTATTGAAATTGAAGTGCGGAAGGCATAAAAATTATTTCTGTTGTCATAGAAATCATATAGACAGATTCTCTTTGCCAGTGGTAGATTTGTAAGCAGGTGAGCAACTGCTGCTGACTTTTTCCAGTCTGCTCTGGAACCAAAGGTCAGCATGGGTTTATGTGCTACATAATACAACTGGCACCTACCAAGGTAACTGTAGTGTCTCATTTTTTCACTTAATTCTTACAACTTGTAATTTCTGTCCTCATCATTATTTTTTTTTTTCCAAAACAGCATCCCTGAAAAATGTTATCAAGAGAGGAATGATCTCTCTTTCTGATTCTTATCTGGGAGGTTTTAATTTTTTGCTCTTCCCCCCACACCATTTTGTCAATGAGCCATTAAAACAACATGCAAGAGCTTTAACTTAGAAGTGCTCTAAATTATGTATTTCTAGTGCAGCACAGCTGCCTGGGAGATTTGGGCTTGATTTCACATCCAAGTCTCATATTCCTGCCCATTTAAACAGAAAACCCATGAATAGTAACTGTAATTAATAACCCTCTCCAAATTGTCATCTCCCTCAATCCCTGAGAGTGATCCTGCTTCCCCTCATGGCACAATAGAAAATGCAAGGAAAGAGCAGCAGAAATGTGGATGGCACTATTTTTTGTGTCATGTTCCTTAACAGCAAGTTACTGCTTGAAGTCCAACAAATACCTCTGATCATAAAATGAGTTAGTATGTCCACCCCCTCACCTTGTTAGGAACCCCAATGGCTCTGAAGAATGATTACAGAAATTTACACGTTTTTTTTCCCCAGTGAAGCAGCTTTTACGGACCATATATAAGAGAAGACCAGGTGTTGATCTCACTGATCTGTCAGTTCTTAAGTTACAGTACTGGTATTAGCTCCAAAGGCTGTGGTATTCTGCAACCAGGCAGTTAGGTTATCGTGGGAGAAACTGTATTCTGGGATTCAAAATCGTTCTGCAGATAGACCCAATACTTCCTGTCCCTTCAGAATGGAAAGACCAAAACTGAAAATATGTTAATGCCTGCCCCGCTTTTCTGAAGACAAAAAATCCAAAGGAAAGCTCAAATTGTTATTTCTAGTCCATTATCAGACACTTTGTTACATTGAATAATTATTCTTTGTAAATAAACATATTTGAACATTGAAACTTGATAATTACTTTTGTTTTAAAGAAAAGAAAAACTTTGTTTTACACAGACAGGTTGTTACATGTGTTAGATTTTTTTATACATATTTATTCTTGTGACTACAGATCACAGGATGTTGGTTTATGTTATTATGGGGCTCATTCTTACTGCATTGTCCTCTAACATCCAAATTTTGAATACAGTTCTCTGCTGAACTCTAGAAGCCATATACTGTTGGGTTTCTATATGTATACATCATTATGCACATGGAACTGCAGATTTTTGAATTTAATAAAGACATCATGAAATTACAGGAAATACTAAATGAAAAACTAGTATTTTCGGAACCTTATCATTCCCACAATATTTTATATTTGTGGGAGGAAAATGGTGAATTCAGTATGAAAATAATGGTGTAATATTATAAAAAAATCTGACTGTGAAAAGAGTATGAATGAAGCAGATAATACTAAATTTGGCAATAACACATAGATTTTTGGCAAAAACTAGAGCAAAGAAAGGAAGTGTACCTTTAAGAATATTTATCACTTCTGTCTTATTTTTCATTACAAGGTCTCAAAGAGCTTTATAAACATCAATTAAATCACACTTGTCTCCTCATCTACTTCAAATGAGTAAACTGAAGTTCAGGGAGATTAAAGGGCTTCTCTATTATAAAAAATAAATCAGTGGAAGAGCTGAAAACAGAATTTGAGGCTTGGATGAGAAGACCAAATTATGCAAAACATAATATAATAAAAAAATCTTAAATATCATGGAGATTGTTTGTTATAGAGATATAATTGGATCTAATCTAGTGAAAACCACATTTATATTCTGCTGGAAACAAAATTTAGCTTTGTGATGGAAGTATTCAAATCACATTTGGGACTGCTTTCCAGTAATAACATGCCCATTTGTGGGTGAAAATAGATTCTTGAAAATTGTTTGTACATCAAAGAATGAGTGAGAATTTATGGTTTTATATACCAGTATGTATGTATATGTATACCAATATGTTTATTTTTATATATCTATATGGCCAATAAAATTACGTTATTAAAGCTACAAATGCAGGAGGAACAGCGGGACAGAATATCTGACCAGACCATGATAATTTTCATGCAAAACTACACAAAATAAAACCAACTAATTTAATCCAGTTCTAATTCTAACCATGAACACAGACACAGAAACCAATGTTACATTATTAACTGAAAACTTATTTCAGTTTTCAGACACATGAGCAGTTGTTTTGTAATATCTATGATTTCTTTTTTAGAATGAGTGTATTTCTGCAAGTAATGGCAAGTAACGGTCAAAGTTAAGAAAATGAGATATATTTAGGACTTTTTATTTTCTATACTGACAATAGCAAAATGCACTAAACCTTTGGTGAACTTAAAACAAAAGTTTCAGCACTTCAAAAGGTTCATGATGTTTTTGATCTTGGAGATTTATTTGACTATATTATATCTGGCACTAACTGGTGAGCAACTAACAACATAACACAGTGGTGACTGCATGATGCTGTCTCTGTTCTCACTGTGAGCTGGGCAAAGATTCCTATTTTATATATCCTTAACAATTTGTTCTAGTGGCAGAAAAAAATTCTTCTGAACTTGTCACATACTAGCAACAACAAAAGTAGCATTCATCCAGGAATGTCTCTGTCTTGTTAGTTTTGGAAAGTTATCTGTGAAGTTGGACGTGTAAAGCACAAGTCTCGGTGAGTGTGTGGGTTTATCTCATGGAGGCCTCCCAGAGCCAGCTCAGCACCCAAGTGTCACTGGCCTTAGCTGCAGATACTGGGTAAGGATTTGAGTGTGTTATATTGCAATCTCCCTTACACCTTGTCATTTCTATCTTTCACACATTTTGCTTGTTTCATAGCTCAGTAGCATTCCAGCTTCCCAGGCAACTGCCAGCTGCAGCTGCAACGGTGCTGGCACCTTCTCTCTGATCCCACTGCAGTCAGTGAAAAGTTTCTCACTGATTTTATCAAGAACTGAACTGGGAGTTTTGTGTGGAAAAAAGCTCCTTTGAGACTGCAGTCTGTAATACTCCAAGTAAATTCCTCTGCCGTACTCTTGGCCAGAAAGCAAGCTTAAAATCAAATTCCTGCTTGCCAAACCCAAACAGCTGAACATTTCTGATCCACCTGCAAAACTCAGCAAAAGTCAGTAAAATTGCATTATTAGTAGAGGAGAACTAACAGATGCGTTGGGGTTTCATTTTGTTTTTCTTTGTGGTTGGCTGCAAGTCTTTGCCTATTTAATCAATATTACTGTAGGTTATTTGATAATATCAGGCAGAAAATATATTTATATACACACATATAGAATACTTCTTTGACGGTTCTTCGTTTTGCAAAGAACAGGAGGTAAGTTCATAAGTAAGTGCTGGAAATTCTCATTCTAAAATTTACTGTTTCTTTTGTTCATGTGGGTATAGTTTTATCTAACCCCAAACCAGCTGCAAACTTAGCCACACCACCTGGAATTTATCTACAGCCAGGAGAAAGAAAAGCAATGAATCTAGTTCTAAAACAAGTAAGTCAGGTAAGAGGAATGACTCACTTTCTAATGAACCCTGTCTCTCTCTGCATTAATTATAGTATCTAAATAATTCATTCAGGTTAGATATTTATATTCTGTCCCACTATTAATTTTTTCTTCAAAAGTTAAATAAGACCTATTTTAAAGACAAACTTTAATCAGTCTGTGAATGTATAAATTTGTGCATATGACTAAAAGGTATGTAACATGAAATACATAACACAAAAGCACTTATATAGATGTGCAAATTCATACAAATTCATGTATGCATAGATTTATACACATATTACTACCAAAACTATTGCCTCTACAAATGTGATCAGGTTCTTTAGGTGTCTTTATAAAGTCATTCTGCTTTCGTAAATATCACTACATAATCTAGTCACATCTCTCTGCAGCCTCCAAGGTATTTCATTAAGAAAATTACATCAATAATTAAGAAATTGTGTGGCCAATCTGTTTGTTTTTTATTTGATCTTCCTTAAAAAAAAACCAAAACAACCCAAACCACTACATTCAACACATTTATTTGCCTGTCACTGCATTGCATTAAAATAAATCTTAGAAAGATTTCCTTTCAAATATCCATATTCAGTACATTTTAAAAAATAAATAGTTGCTTCTTTTAATGGTGATTCTAATAGCTAAAATGTCATTTTGATGAAACCTGTGTTTTAAAATAGGTATAATTTTAAAACTTCATCTTTTGTTGAAAAATTCTTGTGAGAATGGAAGAAACAGCTTATTAATAGGAAGATAGAGAGGGGAAGCAAATGCACTGTAAGACTGGAGTAATCTTTATTTTCAAACTGGTGTTAATTTTGCACCAGACTAATATGATACAATTGAAAATTATTTTATTGAGTTATATATTTGAGTTAGATTTGAATCTGACAAACCAAAGAGATGATGAGAAACTACAGTTAAAATCTCCTATAAATGTATTTAGGTTCAAAGTCTTACCTCCTTTTTGGCTTGCATTTCTCCTCCAGATAAATGCTAACCTTTTAAGAGATTGTTATCATTACTAATAATTGTTAACAATAATATTGTTAATACTAATTAGCAAAAATGCTGCTACACACAGAGAAAAAATAGGCACAGATAAAACTACAGAGGAGGTGCTTGTTAGGAAACTGATCAAACAAGCTTAATTATGACCCCCAGATAAAGGGACTGCCATTAAGCCATTAAATTATCACAGATAAGACAGACGCTCAGGCTCTGTCTGATGATAAATCACAGCTAAAAACAGCAAGAAAATCAGAGCTTGAACTGCTAATCCTTCTGAGGTTTGTGATGAGCACCAGTTCCCTACTGTTTTGCATCTATTTATATTGCACTTGGAACCCCCAAATGGCCTCTGCTTATCTGCAGCTCTAGATAATTTATGCCTATTGGTGTGTCACCTCACAGCAGAGGCTGTTATCAGGAAAGAAGAGTTTAGGAAATCTGATCCCTTGAAATGCTAATCCTCTGGAGATTACTGCACATAAACGAGTTTTCTGCCATGATTTACTTTTGTTTATTAGTAACAGAGATTAGCACTGTAGGCTTGCCATTTCAGACAAATGCTTAGTTTGGGAATAAAGTGATCACTTAATGTGCAGGGTTTTCACATATGAACCTGTCCTGAGTCTAGCAGTCAAAGGCAAGATAGTAATTTTTCTTTATATGTTATCTCTTAAAAAGATTTATAAATATTATTTAGTACATGAAAGGCTGATCTAAAATGCCTGATTCCTTAGACCCTAAAAGCACCTAGCTACAATTCTGTGCAATTATAAGCATCAGGGTCATCATATAGTAAGTTTGATGGGATATTCTTGTCCTTATATTCCAGCTGTACTTACACACTTTGCTGGATCACATCCCAGCAATGAGATGCTCTCTGGTTTCATTCTGCTGTAATGGGTACACTCCATGCTGAAATGGTTAATGATGAGAAAGGGTATGGGAGTAGGAATTTTATTTAAATGCTTTTTCCTATCTTAATGCTGCTATCTTAATGCTGTTGAACTGCTAAGAAATCTTTCAGCATTTGATGGGGTTATTTGGTTGGTAGCTAAATGCCATGGTTTTTAGTGCTGCAGACTATTCCTATTATGACTAACTCCCCAAACCATCAAATCCAAACATGCCTATTAGTTTGGTATGAAAGCTTGAACTGCAGGCATATAATGCTGCTGGAAATACGTGGACTAAACACATAGCTGCTAAGAGTTTTCAATTTCCTTTTTTGTTGCTGCGCTCAGGTTCAGTAGTCAGACTGGATGAGCTCACACCAAGTGACATGACTGATTACCAATTAGCCAAGCACACGGATGGTAGCTGCTGGTGGCAGCTACTGAGATACAGTACTATGTGTCAAAGAGATAAGGAGATGCAGGAAATTAAGTTGACCTTGAGATTTCATTACATTTAATGGCACTTGATATTTTTAAATCCTGGTTACATTCATCTCACCAACTCCATTCCATCTGGTAATTATTGAAAAAAAAAAAAAGTTCCATAACTTGTGTGGGTTTTTTTCCATTTTTTCTTCACTATGAAATGCATATGAGAGCAGTCTGGAGGGAAGGAAGTGGCAAAACTAGTGTCTGCTATTTTCAAGAGTGACAGAGGGATTATTTCATTACTTTAAAGCACATACCGCATAAATTTGAGGTTATTTCTTAGGTCTCTTGTGGGAATGCAGTTAGTTAGCAGTTCTGTTAACCTTCTCCAAAAGCATGGAAGTGAAGAGGTGGAAAATAAAGATATCACCAAAATAAAAGCAGAGGATGGACACAAAAAGGCAAGTAAGAATGCAGATTACATCTCTCAGTGTTTGTTTTTGTTGGACTTCATAAAATTACATCTTTATACACAGGAAGATTTCGGTAAAATTTTGATTCAGATATTGCACAAAGGCAAGGGTTTGCTTAAAATATTTTTTTCTTAATATATCTCCAGTTTCTGAGAAAAGAAACAAAGATAAGACCTTTTGACAGGTTTCTCTTCATCTTTTTGTGAATGTATGCTTGAATACCTGTGTGCACCCACGGGTAGATAGATAAAATTTCTGGTAAACTTAGAGAGCTTTTAAGCTTTTGCCCAAGAATTTTGCCTAGTTGTACGTAAGGAATGATGCACAGCTCTGGTGATAATTAAAATGTAATTGCACAAATATCCAAATCCTTCATTTTCTGTTCACCATCAAAATGAATGTACAGTTTTCATAGCTGTACAGAAAATTCTGAATGGAATAATGTGACAATTTCTACATTTGTATTTGGCTGAGATGAATAATATTAATATATTTAACTGGCTTTAAACTTATTGAATCATTTACAAAATCCTGCATTTATCTTTTTCGGTGAGCCTTGCCTACTTTTTCTATAAGTTAGAAGCCAAAGCTATAAGTTGTGTTTTCAACCTACATTAAAAATCATTAAAGCATGACGTTTTCAGAAAGAACGTGCTCCATATATTTTTACCTTTTATTGACAAATTCTTGACAATAGAAATAAAAAAGAAATTTATAATAGGAAAGCTATATATCTTGAACTGAGTATAGAAATTTCTGCTGTCTCTAGTAACCAAGACCCACTACAGTATTGTTTGAAATATTCTTGTCCAAATAGGTATTAATTATGGCTGACAACAATGCATTTTCTAAGTTTCACTTAGCTGAAATATTTAATGAAGCATATAACCAACTCCTTGTATTTATTAGAAAACCTGTCTCCAAACTGACCATCTCAATTTGTTTTCCTTTATACTTCAGCTTTGATTAGAATTGCTGTCCACTGTTTAAAAGTTCTTTTGTAATATTAACATTGAGAGACTTCCCTGGCTATTCATCTACACCAGTGCATGCAGCATGAGCAACAAACAGGAGCTGAAAGTCATGGTGCAGCAGGAAAACTATGACATAATTGCCATTGCAGAAATATGGTGGGAATATCCACACAACTGGAGTGCTGCAATAGATGGCAAAAAACTCTTCAGAAGGGGTAGACAAGGATGGGAGGGTTTTGACCGCCTAGAATTTAACGATGGAGATGTTAGGGTTGAGTGTTCATGAGCAAGGATTGGAAGACCAACAAGGAATGTCATGAGAATCTCTTAGAAACTAAGCCAGGATGAAGAGGCGGATAAAATATTCTGCAAGCAGCTAGGAGAAGTCTCACATGGCTTTGGTTCTCATGAAGGACTTCAACTTACCAGATGTCTGCTGGAAATACAACACAAGAGAGAAGATAGTTACTGGAGCGTGTGGAAGATAGAAGCCTCAAAAAGGGTCTTGTTGGACCTATTGTTTGTCAACAAAAAAGGACTTTTGGGTGATGTGATGGTCAAAGGGCTTCTTGGGCACAGCCATCATGGAATAATATAGTTTACAATTCTCAGAGAAGTAAGGAGTGGGATAAGTAGAGCTTGGCCTTCTGGAGGGCAGACTTTGGCCTTCCTAGGAGCCTAACTACTAGGACAAAATCCCTTGGGAGGCAGTCCTGAAGGAGAAAAATATCCAGGAAGGTTGGAAGAGGGAAATCTAAAAACTACAGGAGCAAGCTGCTGCCACCTGCCATAAATTTTGGAGGTGAGAAAGAAGACCATCCTGGCTTAACAGTGAGCTTTGAGTGGAAGTCAGGGCAGAAATAGAGTTTGTGACCTTTAAAAGAAGATGTTGGTCATTCAGGAAGACTACAAGGATGTCATGAGGTTATGTAGGAGGAAAACTTGAAGGGCTGAAGCCAAACTAGAACTTTAGCTGGCTATTGCCATAAAAGAGAACATAAAATGTTTGTATAAACACATCAGCAACTAAAAAGAGAATTTCCATCCTTTAATGGATGCAAGGGGGAATATAGTAACAAAGGATAAGGAAAAGTCGGACACAGTGCCTCAGCCTTTAAAAATAATAGTAATTGCTAAGACACTGGGGGTAACCAGCCCTCTGAGCTGAAAGAAAGGGATGGGGAGCAGAATGAAGCCCCCACATGGGGAAATTTTTAGTGATCTGCTACAGCACTTGGTGAGCACAAGCAGTACAGGGCCTGGAGGGGATCCACCTGAGGGTACAGAGGGAACTGCTAGGAGGGTTCACCAAGCCATTTTCCATCATTTTTCAACAGGCTCCCCAGGGGAGTCCCCAGTGACTGCAGATTAACATACAGGAAGCCCATCTACAGGCAGGGCTGACCTCAGTGCTGTGGAGGGTCTTGGAGCAGATCAACTTGAGTGAGATCACTTGGCATGTGCAAGGCAACCAGTGGATCAGGCCCAGCTAGCAGGGGTTTGAGAAAGGCAGCCTTAGCTTGACAAAGCTGATTGCCTTCTGTGACAGGGTGACCACTTTAGTGGATGAGGGAAAGGCTGTGGACATTGTCTACTGGGACCTTGGCAAAGCCTTTGACACAATTTCCCACAGGGTTCTCTTGGGGCAACTGGCTGCTTATGGTGTAGATGGTATTTGCAGAGTAAAAATTGCCTGGATGGCTGGCCCAGAAAGTGGTGGTGAATGGAGTTAAATTGCACTGGTGGGCAGTTCCTAGTGGCATTCCCTGGGGCTCAGTGTTGGGGCCAGTTTTGTTTATTAATTATCAATGATCTCAGTGAGGAAATTGAGTGCACCGTCAGTCACTTTGAAAATCATACAAAGTTGGGCAAGATTGTTTTGATGCCTTGAGAGGCTACTTAGAACTGAGGCTAGACAGTGTTAAAGCAATAAAGTAGGTATTTATTAAAAGGCCTTCATAGCATACACCTTGGGTTGTACAAGAGCCTGGCCGAGCCTACACCCAAGATGAATGACAGGTCACCCCTTTTCACACTTTTCTAAGTTTTGGTCCATTTACATATTTGGGTTAATTGTCCAATTACTGCTTCAGGTTATGAAGTCCCATCCTCCCAGATTGCTCTCCTCAATTCACCATTGTTTATATATTTTGAGCCTGAAGCTGCAACAGTGTCCTTGGTTCTTGGGCAGGAAAAAGATTTTGTCTACTGGGACCCTGTAAAGAGAACTTGCTAACACTTTATATGAAGTTCAGAGTTACATACTAATGCAGTACAGAATCTGGAAAATATGAAAGCTACAACTTAAGGCATCAGTTTAGCCTGGGGAAAATGAGGCTCAGGGGAACCTTATTGCCCTCTAAAACTACCTAAGAAAGGGTTGTAGTGACAGGAGACTGGTCTCTTGTCCCAGGTAACAAATGGTATGGCAAGATGAAACGGCTTCTAATTGTACCAGAGGAGGTTTAGGTTGGGTACTGGGAAAACACTTCTTCATGGAAAAGGTTCTCAAGCATTTGAAAAGGCTTCCTCAGGGAAGTGGTGGAATCATCATCCCTGGAGGTATTAAAAGTTGTGTTGATGTGCTGCTGAGGACATAATCTAATGGTGGACTTGGCAGTATGAGGTTAAGGGGTAGACTCAATCTAACCCTTTTCCAAACTAAATGATCCCCATTCTATGATTTTTTTCTGTGAAAGTTTAAACATATGTGTATGTATTTTTAAGAAAAAGAGAACTCAAGCATAAAATAAATCAAGGCCCTAAAATGTCAAAGAAAATTCACTAACGCAGGCTTTTCCTTTTAGTTTTAAATATTACTTTTTATATTTCTTTAGTTTGTAATAAATTGAGAATTCCACTATTTCAGAGGTTTGGAAATCAGTGCTTTCAAAAACTTAAAGTCCCATAAATGGCTTTAAATTGAAATCACAAACTTTTGGAAACCTTAAAGCCAAGGCACGTAACAGGAAATGTTTTTCTTTAGGAGAACTAGAAGAGATTTTTTTTCCTGAAGAATAACTCATTTATCACTTTCTTAATCTGGGTTTTGGAATAGAAAAAAAGATTGAAACAGGTCTTTCAATAATGTAAGTGTAGTTTATATGACATTGTAGTCAAAATACAACTAAAAAGACTTGTTTTATGAGTAAGCCTACAACCAGTGAAGTCCTCAGCTGAGTAACACATAGAAAGAAAAGAGCTAGAAAGGGCTGGTAACATGGGCTGTGAACAAGGAAGGGAAATTTTTCTAGGATCTGGTGTGAACACACAATGTCAGATGTGGTACAAAGTTATCATTTAGATGTTTTTAGACAAGTTTAAAAACAGAGCCTTCTATGAGCTCCTTCATGTCTCTAACTATATGAGGCCTAGAAAGAGCTTTACTGTTTGGTGTCAGTGCATAAAAATCCATTTTCTTTGCCATTTTGGCATTACATACAAAAAGAGTTGTGCCTGCCAAGACACCAGGAAGGACAGACTGACCTGAGATTTGTTATGAATTTTTCCTTAATCCCAAGTTTCTGTTCATTGTCTTATTTTATGGCTACCTGACATTCTTACTCAATTAATAACTATCAATTAAAAAGTAGAACCTATTAATAATATCAGCATAACAAAAAATGCTGAAGCACTGGAGAGACTGTGCCAACATATAAATCTAACAGACTGAGAAAGTAAGAAAATCACAAATGTGTGATCTAGCTTGTATTAATATAGATACATAGATATAGATGACAGAAGCCTGTATTAATATCGATATGCAGATATAGATGACAGAGATAAAGATAGCAGTTGTTTAGAGCTTGTTATTTAAAAAAAAAATCACTGGGCAGATTGATTTGATAGTTTGCAGAGTCTCTTTAATTTTTGGCTTATTAGTTCTCAGAGTTCTACTGATTCAGAGAAAGATTTACAGGCACCTACGATGTAATGAAACAGATGGAAATTTGTCATCCCAAACCTCCTCTGGCAGCTGGTTCACTTTTGTCATTGGTCAGATTAGTATAGCTATATGTTTTGATAGAATTACTTTATAACTACAGAAAAATAAGCACAGTACAGAACTGTGGTGTAGGTTTTTGTTTGTTTGGGGTTTTTTTGGGTTTTTTTGTTGTTGTTTTTTTGTTTGTTTGGTTGGTTGGTTTTGGTTTTGGTTGGGTTTGCTTTGCATGGCTTTGGGTTTTTTAGATGTGGTTTTTTGTTGTTTTTTTTTTTTAATACTGGCAAGTGGAGATGTTTCTAAAGCATAAATTAAATAAATAAATAAACATACTCTCAGATTTTTTTCTCAACTGTTCAGCATATTACTCAGCTTAAGAAACAGTAAATGTCAGTCATGGTTCACTTAGGTTGCTCACTCCTTTTCCCCACTATGTAGGATTTTTGGTATGTTACGAATACTTACAGCACATAGGGTCTACTCACCTGTCTACATTTACATACTGTCAGTATTCATGTGGTAAAGTGGGTCATGGCACAACACTTGTGTAGACTGAGCACAGGTTTTGGAGAATTGCAAGAGTACCATTTGAGAAGGTAAGTTGTGGGTTATATAGAGTGAGTCTTTTCTGCACAAGCAATTTTAACAGGTCTGCAAAGCTGGGATTCAAATTCTTGTCACTGCTTTCACTGGTGTTGCAACTTAGACCCCAGCATAGACTTGCACTAAAACAGAAGTGGCTAAACACAGTTTTGAGTGCTCATGCTGACAGGGTGGTTCCCCAAAGTCCACTTAGTTGTTGCCTAACCCTGCAAGTTCACCATTCACTGGGCTAGAGAAAGAGGGATTGTGACCTCAGCACTGTAGTTTGGTTCTGGAGCTCACTGAAGGAAAGAAATAGTGAGATGAACAAGAGAAACAGCTGCTGTGGAAGAGATGCTGAAAGTGTTACCTTACAGCACCTTACAGTCCCATGAGTAAGGCAGTGTTGAAAAATATACCAATATCAGTACAATATTTTCTGGTTTAATTTACTCCATCTGAATGTTTCTTCTTTTCATGCAGACTGCTCCCTGCTCAGTATGAAAGAATTGTTGGAAGTTGTTGCTTAACACACAGATTTCCTCTTTTAGTGTAGAGGGATGTGACTAATCTGGGTTTACATTTTTTGCAAAGGAGACAGGACATCTAACTGGCTAAAGGCATTCCTAGATGTCGTTTATGGATCTAGCCCTTAGCAATTTTTCATGCTGAGGGTTGTATAACCATTCTGTCAGAACCAGAAGGCAATAAGGTCTAAAATCTACTTTTAAGGTTTCCAGTTAATAAAACATAAATGACAACATTTTGAAGTCCTCCCTCCCCCAACCTTAAATACATAGAAGTGAATTATGGCAACTGGACACTTAAGTGTATGCAAAGATTCCTGGACTGAAGCATGAAATAATACAAAGGATTTAAGCAAAAGTACTTTTATTAGTAGTAAAGGGAAATGTGATATCTAAGAACTGTCAGATGAGAAAGTTTGATACAAAATGTTTTTATAAGTTAAATCAGTAAGGAACTGCCTGGAAAGAACTGCAAAATGATTTCACAATTTCCAATGCCCTTGGCCATGAAGGAGTGATGAAATCTGATATAACAGAAGGAACTGAACAAGGGGTAAATAACTATACACACACAGACCGGGACTACAAATTAACTATTGCTTGAGAAGAAAAAAATAAGGAAATAACATCAGACATCTCTCTGAAAACATCAAGTCAAGCACCCAGTATCAAGTAAAAATGTGAAACAGGATATTTGGATGATTAAGAAAGAAACTGTAAACAAAATAGAAAACATATATATATATATATATATCACTGTATAAATACACTGTATCGCTATATCACTGTATAAATACATCATACACTCTTATGTTGAATAATTCATGCAGCCCTGGTCATTCTACTTCAGGAGAAAGAAGGGCAAGACAGAGAGAGAAGATTGACAGAAGAAGGAAGTAAATTCACAGAATATAGGACAAATTCAGACTACTCATCATAGTGCACCGCTCTGATTTGGGAAGCATTTGAACTGTACACATTGGATACAGAGCCCTGAAGATGTCTGGAAGTCCCCAGCTGAAGGTGTGCCTAATCTGTAGGGACTGGTGGAGCCTTAAACAGGGCTGTGCCCCTACCAAGGCACACAGCCAGGTACCCACGGCCGTGGAGCCTTGTGGCTTGAGTCGGTGCAGCTGTCCTTACTTTATGCACAACCACGTGTCTTCTTGAAAAAGCTGACAGACAATACCAGGGAAGGATTGTGAGGAGAAGTATAGGCAAGGCTAGAAATTAATATATAGGCAAAATAACCATGCTGTCCTTCAGTCTCAGGATACATTATAATTGTTTGGTTTGTTTTCAATCTTTTTCCTGTAACACCTTGTGGCTACTGAGGTAGCTGGTATTAAATCCCTTCCCAAATTATGCATCCAGTTCAGTGTCTGAACCCAGAAGGTAGGTCAAACTGCATTTCCCAGAGGTTATGCCACGTTTCCCAGTGGGATTTTTTTTTAACTTTTTTTTTTTTTTTTTTTTTTTGGTAGCAGAGGGTGTTAAGGTGCCACACAGCTGAATCCTCTCCCAATACCAAAAGGTAGGTATGGATAACCTCCATATCTGCTATCATGCCAGCAGCAGTGGCAAAATTAGGCAAAATCTGGAACTTGAATAAATAAAATTAGTAGAAGTATTACCTGTGTTTTGATATTGCTTTTTGCTGTGTCTCTTATTGCAAAATAGTTGTATGCAACTGAGTTAATGGAGTTCTTTCAAATATGTAAAAATGATATGTAATAAATCTGTATTATGAGGTGATACTATGACACTACTTTGCAATCCCAGTTTTTAATGATAGGTGGATTATTATAAAACTTTGAGCTACATTTAGTTGAAGGATAATTTAGGCAGGGAAGATTTTGGTAAATTGACACCACAGCTATAAGATTTAAATCCAGTATTATTTCAGCAACAGTGGAGAGAAATTACTGAGGTGAGAATCATTTTTCAAGCACTGCTGAACATTAAAGTTTACTCTCTATACCTCGTTATGTTCTTTAGTAGCCGAAGTTTATACATTGACAGAGAAGGTCTTGTAAACCTCATTGCTAAAATGGTACCCTGAGATGACAAAAGCTTAATTAACTTAAGCAAAGTTCAAATTGAAGAAAATTAAAGGAAAGTGCTTGGCCATTGGTGGCATTTGAGAACCCAGTAAACCACCATTTACCAAAATCTTCAAGCAAATGATGGTCAAATCCAACCAGTTAAGGATTTTTGGTAATATTTCAGCTATGACTTTCAGTTGCCTCCTCCTCACTCAGATAAATCATTTGAATCTTATACAGAGTCACCAAGATATTTTTAATCGAGGCCATTGTCTCCATGAGACAATACTTAAATCATTCCACTGCTAGAAGAAACTAAAAATGGGCGTCGTATTGATAAAGGTGTCACAACAACCAACTGGATACCACTCTGGTGTACATTCAAGATGAATGACTCATGAAAAGCTGCATTACCCTGAAGGAGAAGAAAAATTTACCCAGTTCTGTCCTCTAAAACTTACAAAAAATAATATAATGCGCAAGTACTTAATAATAGCCTAAACATCAATACTTAGCAGTCAGAAGTACCAAGTGAAAAGTGTCTATATATGCCAAGGTAATAGAATACTTCATTAACAGCAGTAGTCTCTCAACCATCATACCATACATCTGCTAAGCTATAACTATGTCCAGAAACAGTTTCACTGGAGACAGAACGATCTGAGCCTTTCCAGCATGCTTTCTGATAAACCTTTCCAGGCAAAATGGAAGAGCTTTGAGGAGGATTTAAGTGGAGACATAGTCGGCAGAAAAAAAAGCAGCTTCCTGTAAGTAGATCCAGTTAAAAATTCTTAAAGTAGTTGGCAAAATGCCTTTTCTCAGGGAGACATAGAAACTGGCTTTGCTCTTTGCAGACTAATCATTAGACACGTCTGATCACAGAAGCAGAGGAGAAGGAAGTGAGGAAGAGATTAGACTGGCTTCTTCTGAGCTTTCTTACTCCTGAAGAGTCCTTACCTTAGAAATCAGGGTATTTTAATATGTCTGACCTAACATGACAATTTTCCCATTTCCTTCTAAAAATACCAATTTTCTAAAAACAAAACAAAACAAAAAAACACCAGAAAAAAGAGTCCTACATAAGTAAAACAATTCCCAATTTTATCAGAAATTCATGAAAAGTTATAATTTTTTTTTTCAAAATGAGCAAAATCCCCCTTATATTTTTCCATAATACTGAAATCATTATTTTCAGCATTAAAAAAAACCTGTTAAAATAATCTTCTTTCCTGTTTCCATTTCACTGTGAGTGGTATAATTTCTGCATCTTTCTGTTCTAGAATGAAAGGACATTTTAAAATGCCCCAGATTGGCTGGAGTATTGTAATTTTGCTGAGTATTTCTCGACAAGGCCTATTTGTAAGCAGAGGCAAAGACTCACATAGATTCATCTGCAGGAGTATGACTAACAGAATGCTCTCTGCCTCTTGCTACCAGGAACAGTATCAGTAGGAGTAAATCTGTATCATCCCAGCTTAAACTTCTTCCCCAGCAGGATCTTGGAAAAGTTTATTTAGCTGCTTCTCCTTCTCCTTTGCTCTTCTATATACATATTTTATGTATAAGAGGGGAGCTAGAAAGAAGATGGGGAAGCAGGGTTATATTAGGGCGAGGAGCTTCCAGGGCAGGCTTCCAGGGCAGATTTGCTGGCTCTTCTCTCCCTAGCAGCATCGCCACGTCCTGCTTCGCCATCCTCCTGAAATCACCATGCTCTTCAGATGTGGTCTTTCATTCTTGTCATTAGTCATAATCCTCAGTTTGTCAGATGTATGTTCTGGCCTCTCCCATACACCTCTGTTTACTCTTCCTCCTGTTGCCAGTCTGTTCCTCCCTTCTTTTCCATTCCTTTCCATGCTTCTTTTCTACATTTCCATTCTCTAATCCCAACTACAGTCCTTATGGGGTTTAAAAAAATGCCTCATAGCGTTCACTGTGCCTCCAAACCAACCTCATGATCTTATGGTTATAACTCTTGTTTTGCTTCCCCTTTCTGCTTCTTTTGTTTCCTGCCATTATGCCATTTCTATTCAGGCTGTCATCTCTTCTGGAAAGGGATTTTTCTTGTTCTCTGTTTTGCAAAGCACCTGGCATGTTTTTGATTCTGTCAAACAAATAATAACAACAGATATGAAATTTGCAGTGCAGCAGAATCCTGATATCAGGAAGTAATAGAGGCAAATTACACTATCATTTTCATTGCCATGTATACACTATTTGACAAAAATTCTCATTGACTGTCTAGGTAAACATCAATAAACTCAGAAATTCCCAAGCAAACACCTCTAACATGAAGGAAATGTAGTTGTGTTTCACGTTGGATCTCAATGAGCCACAGGATTATACTTGACAAATTCAGTATTGGAAACAAAGGAAATAAATGAATGAGGTGCAGTTTTTCAGATGGGGATTAGGGAATAAAATTAAGCACAGGAAGAAGATGTAAATAACTGTTTAAAACAGAGAAGCAGGACAAGGGTGGAATGAGTGTGTTCAATTTAACTCTGCTTAATTAAAAAAGCATACACAAGGTAAATATATTCTAGCATGTAAACTAATGCAAGTACTCTCCCTTAGCCAATATTATCAGAAGCTCTTTAGTATGGCTGAAGAATCTTATAAAACATTTTGACTGACTCATCTCTGTCATTCTATGATATTAGGCACCTGAAGACAATGCTTATGTTACTTGTGCTGCTAAAAAACCTCCAACAATACAAACTCAGAGCTTAAAAAAGAAAAAGGAAGAATAAGATGTAGATTTTACTGTACATTTAGTGACAGACTAATATAGCTTTAGCACTAATGGATGTAAACCAGGACTGAATGGAAATTATTTTACATATGGCTAGGACTCTCTTAACTAAATTATTTGAACATTCCTGGGAGAAAAGCAATTTGTTATAGACACTGAGACAAGCCAATGTAACACTAATACTAAAGAAAAATAAACCAGCAGAGGAATGACCCCCCTGCTATATTCCTATAGCTGATTCCAAAGTAGTATCTGTCATTCCAGCACATGGATTAGATTATTTAACAGTGTGAATCAAAGGAAAGAGACTCATTCAAGAGAAGAGTGATATTAACACATCATTGCATGCCATACATCTCTGTCACCAAACTGGAAAAAATGGGAGCAGATGTTTTACGATAAACTGAGAAGGGGATCTGATATTATTAATAACCATAATATCTGAGGCTTAACAAACAAAAAGAAGAGCTAGAGGAAGCAATCTGAAGGAGGTTCAGAAAGTTTTCTTCTGTCTCTAGTGAAGTGTCCTAGGGACTAATTTTACATGAAGGAAAGGTATTAACTAAGCTAAATCTCATTTCTATTAGGTTTTTTTGCACCTGCCTTTGAAGCCCTAGTAATGCATGGAATGCATGAGAAAAGAATTTATCAAAAAGGCACTCTGAGGAAAAACGTTTTCAAAAGGAAAGAATTTTTTTACTCTGATAGGGTCTTTTAGTATTTTGAAGACAAAGTAAGCCTTTGAATTAGTAAAAATGATTGACATGTGAATTTATTCAAAGCTAAAGGTAAATGGTAGTAAAAAATGGCACTTTGATGCATAGGTATTTAAAACCTCACGTTATATTTGTACTGGGGATCTCTCTCCTGATATTTTTTGGTTAGTACCAGAATGAAGGTCTCCAGATCAAGAGATTATGAGATAGGGTACAAGGCCACCCTGGACTGTGGCACAGCTTTACAATGGGCTGCCACTAATTCTCACTGCCCAAGTACCAGTTTCACCAGAGCAGAGCCCAGGTGCAAGCTAGCAAGTATGAAACATCAACAAATGGGAGATGAGGATCCCTGTGCAACACATGGCAAATCAAGGTGACAGTTTCCTTGCATCTCTATAACCCAGCTACTCATTATCCCAATGGTTCATTTCTAGCTGCCGTGCTGTCCCATATCATTCCAGATTTGAATTAGACAGTCTATTCCCCTGGAAACAGATGGAAACCCAAAATGGTTTGGAGAAACTGAAGGCCAGTCAAAGACATTAGATAAAGCCTCTGTAGTGAGGCTTCAGTTCTTGGTTGTTGCAAATGTATGGTTGGATTTAGTACTTATTTATCCAGTCTCTGGAACATGTCAAGGCCATATCTGAAATCAATAATGGGAGAAAATGTGCAGAAGTTACTACCCACACTGTAACTTTCACATAAAGGAAACTCTATGAGAGCTAGCTCTCTGAGTGTCCTGGGCAAGCCATCATGTATCCTAGGAGTAAATCAGGATGTCTCAGGTATCCACAGTCCCTAACCTTCTCTGAAACTAAATCCCTAAATTCACCCTTTGAACAGGAGATACATTTAAAGAAGGATCAAAGAGATCACATGCACTTTATCTAATAGTTGAGCAGTGTCAGAATGATATGGCAGCGTGGTACCTACAGACTGAGATACTAGTTCTGGGAAAAGAAGGCCACTCAATGTCTTCCAAGAAAAATCTCCTTTTTACTCAGAACAACAGTCTCCTCATTCCCACAGGAGTGTCATAAACAAGATTTTCAGAGGAAGAAGGAGGGGATTTCTTAAAAGGAAAGGTGCATCAGGAAGGGAAGGGATTGTACAGTGCAGGAAGTAACTTAAGAGGTAATTTTCTACTAGGCTTACCCTAACCAAACTTTTCCCAGGCAAGCAGATGCAGCTCAAAGTGTCTGGCAACATATGAATACCAATACATGAGTCCCTCCTTTCTCACACAGAGGTTGAAAATATGATGTTGGCCTTTTTCCAATACCTTCCCACAGCCCAGTACTGTAGAGTCAATCTTAGTGTTTCTATGCCTTTCTCAACCAAGAGATATGTAACATTGCCACAAGTTCCAGAAAAGCAGGCCATTCATCGAGTCACAGAAAAACAAGGTGAATCTTATCCATAAAGATGCCAGACAAGTATTACATGTCTATCCATCAGCACCCTGAACCATGCATAGCCATGATTCAGCTCCCAGTAAGCATGAGGGGAGTCAGTTTGTTGTCTTATTCTGGCATTTATGCTAAAAAAGGAGAGAGACTGATGCCAGTAACAGCTGGATGTCACCTCTGTGAGGTATTTCCCTACTTGCAGAAAATGGCTTCTACCAATTCACATCATAGTCATCTGCTTACTTATGCTCACTGACCTTAGCTAACAAGGACTTTCGTCACCGAAAGGCTTTAAATTAAAATCAGTAGCAACAACACAATAGACAACAACACAAACAGAACTTTAGGTCTAATCACTGCCAAATATAATATACTGTTTTGCAAAAGAAAGCTGCTATGGTTCAATGACACATTTGTACATTGGTAAATCTTTGCTAAGATATCTGGCTTCTATTTCTGTGGTAGCCAAAGTGAAGCTCTCTTAACTTAGACCTGAAAATTCAACCTTAAGTATCATGCAACCACTTCTGAAAGCATTATATATATATAACTTGACAGCATCTGATGTTAAAAAAATTATAAATTCAGCTTTGCATAATCCTATTACAAATATACAAATGTAAAAATGGTATTAGCTACTTTAAAGGCTTATATTATATAGATTTTTCTTCCCTTTTCAATAATTATTAAGATACTTTGCTATACTGAAAGTACCTAATATGTCTAAGGTATGAAAGTACCTAATATGTCTAAGGGATATCTTCTTGCCTTTTCAGCAAATAATTCAGACGCAGATGACACAGGTCAAGCATCAGTTTTCATACGATTTTCAACAATCCAGTTATATTAATGTCATAAAATCCCTAAGAAATGTTTATGAACAGTATAAGTGAATGTGAAGAGACTTTCCCTTCATTCATTATGAGGAGTGTAAAATCACGAAAGGTAACTATTTTCTCCTGCTTCCCTGACATAATCCCTTACCAGGTGGGTTTTTTTTCTTGGCATTCAGCTCACCCTTAGATTGCACTGCCAACAGAAAGATCTTGACATTATTTTAAATACATTCCATTAACACTGGTGGTAACTGGGCAGTCCATGTAAGCCTGATACTCTCCTCTTCAGTATTCAACAACTCCCCTCACTAAATACACTTCTTTTTCTTGTTTGTTTTGGTTTGTTTATGCCAACCCTATGATTCCTGCACTTAAGAGTGGTGTCCCTGACTCGTAGTTTGTTGGTTGTAAACAGACATTGCTTTTGTTGTTGTTGGGGCAGTAAATATTCCCTCATCACCATCATCTTCTACTTACCCTGCAGGGAAGCATGGGTGCTGCTAGGTATTAATGACTGATGCCAGCTGGGGAGAAGTTGAAATAGAGCACAGTGCTGCAAATAGCTTCCTACCTCATGGCTGGGAAAATATCCCTGAAAGGCAGCTCTGCATAAGGAAACAAACATGGACAACTACAGAGGGAATTTGGTGTTGGGATACTCAAGTAACTACTTCAAGAAAGGTACTGTCTGGGAGTCACCCTGCTGTTAGGAAAGCAGTTTCATGGGACAGGAGGCAGCTTGTGGCTGAGACTTGCAACAAAGAGCACACCGTCTAATTGGGATGCTTTTGCCAGCAAGTAGATGGCATGAAAGAGGAATCTCCTCTTGCACAAATTTAGGTAATGTAGGCATTCAGACAATTAATTCTCTTGAAAAGAGCACTACAAAGAAATGCCTGAAAGCTATTTTTTTTCCTTCCTGCCCCCATTCCTGCTATTGACAGTAGATGAACTGAAGTGTAGGGAAGCTATGTAGTAAAGATCCTTTCCCTCTGCAACACCAATGAATCATTTCTCACAGCACTAAGTGGTTAAAGCCCAGTAATATTAAAGGAGAATCCCCATTAGAAATACCTCTCAGTTCCTTGCTGGCCCAATTTCTTCAGGTTAGCGTATTGGCCTGGATTTGAATCTAGCTCTGTCTTTTTCTCCAGCATTGCTATTTTGTATAGATTAATTTAAGGGATGACTTATGGGCTATTCTAGTAAACAAACCAGGAGAGAGACCTGGAATGAAACAGCCTGAGGGCAAGCGCTCTGCAACTCTTTCACTTTCTGAACAAAATCCTAATCACCCAACCACTTAAAAAATGCCATTTCTGAGTGGCTTTCAGGAGGTATCTGGGTGATTTTACTAAGTTTCTTCCGGGCAAATCAGATTTTGTATGCAATGTGAAACATCAGGGGAATAACATATTTAATTTATGGCTATAACTGAAAAGAACGTGCCGGAGAGAACAAATCTGAGATTCCTGCACCTTCTTGCTGTTAAGCTACACATGTATTCTTGGCATAGGCTGTTTGTCCCTGAGAAAAGGAAATTAAAATGTTTTACAGCAGACTTGTTAAAAATGGACATGCAGCCCTTCAGGAAGCCAGTGGAAGTTGGCATAGTAACACAGGTTGAACAACAGTCCAGAAATTGCCTGAGTAATGTTCCTACAGACATGAAATGAAAGGAATCAATGTGGACACATTCTATCTATCTATCTATCTATCTATCTATCTATCTATCTATTTTTCAGTCTAGCCTCTTGCAAGCCAGGTTTGAATGTTTGAATAAAAATAATGGATGATTTTTCTTCTCAATGAGGCAGTATCTTTGGATCAGGAATTTTGTTCCTTAATGTAAATTCACGGTTTTCTTCATAATTCAAATGACAGGATCACAGAATGGGCTGGGTTGGAAGGGACCACAGTGGGGTCATCTGGTCCAACCTCACTACTCAAGCAGGGTCATTCTAGAGCACACAGAACAGGATTGTGTCCAGATGGTTCTTAAATACCTCCAGTGAGGGAGACTCTACATCTTTGTGCAATGTAATCAGAAGATAATTTCTATTGCACTTGATTGATCCTACAGACTCTCATCATTCCTTCTGTTTTGTTTTGGCAAGAAGTTATGGACTTGGGGCTATAATGTCTCCAGTTTATAAATGACTTGACATACTCAGTCATAGAACTCCAATACCAGTAGCACATGCAAGTCCCTGGGCATAGCTATGGCTCAAAGCACTGTGGGTGTTTTTCAGCATTAGCCATGTTATGATTCATTAGATGACCTCAAAGTCATAGTTTTTAATTATTAATTATTATCAGCAGCACAGTTCTACAATTGGTTATTTGGTTCAATTAAATGCAGAAGCCTTGGTGCATGGATGAATAGATTTCCTATTCCAGATTTAGCTCTTCTGGCACCAGGCATTAGGTCTTGTTTTGTCCAAGATTCATTTGGCTGGCTACACAAGTTTCGCCTGGCTGTATCACATCTTTTTTCATAGTCTATCAAGACATCAGTTATTTTTTTAACTTGTGGTTCTTTTTTGGTCACTCTAATTAGACATAAATTGCACCCATTTTGTATGTATAAGTGCCAAAATCTGCTATCATTATACAAGACTTAAAGAGAACTATTCTAAAATCATCTGAGAGTAAATATCATCATAGTTCATGTCTTATTTTCAGGCTTTTATTGTAAAATTCTCCTTTCATGTCTCAATTTCAAGTATGCTTGAATGAGTTGTGTATTACCAGTTGCTTTCCCATCTGTCTCAATTTAGTCTCTTTGACAAATTCCAATCTGCCCTGAGGAAAACTCAGAGTACTGAAAGCACTCCACATTACATTATTAGGTATATTATATTAACAGCATCTCTTTACTTAAAAAATCTTCACACTTTTTAACTCCCCTGCCAGCAATGTCTTGTGGAGCCCTACAACTCAGACATTGTGAACGACTTCACGGCTCTCTTTCCACCCTCTCCCATCTTCTGACTTCTCACCACATACCAGAGCAATTGTTTTCACCTGTAATTTCTAACCTTTCATAATCTTGTTGAATGTAACCTACAGGGTGTACACATCACTCCTTTCACTTTCAAACTGCCTAACCCTTACCCACCCTGAAAGTGCTCTGAGAATTTCATGGATATTACAGATACGTTAATTTTATCCCTTAGCCTGTCCCAACAGATTTGGCTCTAAATGCATGTGTCAGTTATTGTAACTTAAAAGTCTCAAAAAAAAACAAATCCAGAGGAAGAAAACTCACACAGAAGTAGTTTGCATTCTGCCACTACTCTTTCATCAGGACATTGCAGATTTTATGTCTATGGTTTAATCCTTTATATTTTTCAAATCCCTGTAAGGAATGTGTTATGAAAATGGGGAGCCCTGTTACACTTTGGGTTTCACAAGCCATTTGTTGGATGAGATTTTTCTTTTTTTTTTTTTTTTTTCCTAAATTGCATTCCCTTCCCAATACATTTCTGCAGGAACTTTAATTGCAGAACTGCCTATTTTCAAGTAAATAGAGGGCTCCACTATGCAAACAATAAACATCTCTGTTTAAAAGTAATTGTTGTCTACATTTGAAACCCTTAAGGGAATACAAGAAAAAATATAGGCTGCAGCCCAGGATTCCTTGTTTTACTAGAAATTTGATTTAGACTAAGACTTTTAAGTAGTTGAGATTTGTGGAAATCTCAAATCTACCATATGTAAGTCCATTACAAGTCAGTGGGGGAAAATAATTCACCTGTTTCCATTTATCAGTTAATTGATCAGAAGTACAATCCAAACGAGTCCTGAAGATGGAGAAAACCTGTTGTAATAGTTGCTCAGCATATCATAGCACCAACTCTCTGAATACCCCTGCAGCACCTGCTGCCAAAACAGCTCTGGGGCAAGAATTTGTATTGCACTTGTCTAAAACAGCACTTGTCATTCTGTACGGGATCTGTTCTCTTCCATGAAAACCTCAAATGCCACTTGTCTAAAGTAAAACTAATAAGAGAAATGGCCCAACTGACAAACAAAACCCACCAAAGACCAAATACGTATCATCAGCACATCAATTTTAAACCACATGCAGGGAGGCAATGAATTAAGGGTGTTTTAGCTCCAACATGTCACAAAGATACTTTTAGAAGGTGAAATGACCATTTTTTGGCTGAGTTGCCCTTCACTCTTTTCACACAGCCAGTGGACTTCTTCATGCCATTACTGGGTAACAGAATGTTGGCTGAACCCTGCCCTTGTGGCAGGGTGTCTCTGTATTGCCTGGCATGATGGCTCTAGTGACACGATCACCCTCTCAGCAGTAACCCAAAAGTCACGAAATTTAAATCATTCTCAAAATTTCTACATATGAATTACTTAGAAAGTTAAGAACAAATCATTTTTTTTTATTTCAACTACTAACCAATAAATGTAAAAAAATACCAACAACAGAACAAAAATAAACCCCTTCATCACCCACATTAAAGCAATAGTTTTTTAAACATTCAAAACAGTGGAAACTATTCATCGTATATTACTATTAGTGGAGAAAAGCAAATTTAATTTAAAATTATTTTTTCAAACTCCCTCAGTGGATGCCAGATAGTTCAAGCTTAAACAAATATAAAAAACCTCATTTTAAATTGAAAATAATACAGACAGAACTCAATTATTGAGATATTAAGGGCAACATTCAATTTGAGATACATTTAAGCATCTTTGCCTCCTGGAGATTTTACATGACAAGGCTTTAGATAAACATGGTTTTGCAAACAGTGGCTATCATATCTGATCACATAACCTCTGGACTAAAGCAGTATGTCAGCAAATATTTCTGATTATTTAAAATATTAAATAACTGTAATTTACTAGGCAGGTCTTCCTCAGAACAATCACAAAAATTTTCAATAATTGATATCCACATACAAAAAGCATTTAGATGGCCTGTTACAAGTCTCTGAGTAGAAATAATAAAAAAATCACCTCTCTCTGTGATAAAGCCCAGTATAAATACATTCTGGGATATACCAGTGGTGGTGGAGCTGCCTTTCTATGACACTCAGCTTACAAGGAAAACTGTAGCAGCCAATGACAGGTAGGGTAGGAATCATTTTATCTAACTTTAGCTGTATAGATATTAGATGCCTAATTTAAGCTAATCATCTGGCTTCCCTCTACATCTAATGGAGATAAGCATTCCCAGAGGGAGATTCATTCTGCTTTTTTAGGCCTCTCTCTTCTAGGTGCTTGGAGATGGATAAAGTCAAGAAAGATCAGTATCACCTACAGCCTGATAATCTGTCATTAGCAATGCACAATGTCCAAATTCTTTGAAACAAAGCCAGAACTGGATTTTTTTCCCCATTATTTAGCTTTTCATTTTCCCCATGACCCAACTTTTTCTTCAGTTCCTCCTGTGAACATCAATGTTCTCTGGCACTTCATTTTTCTTACCCTGGACCATGTTTTCTGAAACCTGGAGAACTGCAACCAATGTCAATATTTTGCTGCTCTGCCAGTTACAAATCCATTTACATGCATGTGCTCTAAACTGCAGTAATGATCTGAACATGTAGATAAGTTATCTGATTGATTGCAGTTGATCGCGATTGTGCTTTCTGGGTCTACTCTACCACTTTCAAATGTGTAAAAATCTGTGGCAACATTAAGGCAGTCAAGGTATATAGATGAATTCTAAAATACATTTACTATCCAAAGAAGATGGCTTAAACCAAATCAGGAGAATTAAGGAAGAAATACCATTAGGGCCCTCACTTGTACATGTGTGAGCCCATGTCACCACACATGCTCAGAGGCCTCTGTGCTTCAGAATATTGAACAAATCCTAGAGGTGAAGCCTGGCCTCAGTTCTTTTGCATTTAGGGTTTGTAGGTTCTCAGCAATACCAGCATTGCAGCATCTCACCTTTGACGACCAAGCCCTTAGAAACAGTAGCCGAGATTTATAAGGAAGCAGGTGTCTGAACTTAAGGACTCCTAAATTCTTAGCTGGGTGCCTAAAGCAGCAACAAGACTGGCTAGCACCCTGCCCAGCTGCTCACACTTGCTCACGCAGCAGTGAGGCTCCTAGCATTTGTTATAACATAAAATGGATGTTTATTAATTGTGTATTTATTACTTGTGTTCTAACGGCTACTTGAAGTGCCTTGGCCGAATGCTTTGCATGCACTCATTCCAATACTGGGCATGCAGTTTACTCTGCGTCTTACTCCTACAGATTTTTTAGAAAATTAATTTTAATATAAAAAAAACATCTTGAGCTGCATACGTGAAAATAACTCCATTACTACTGAATGACAATCTAATACGAAATAAGAAATAGTCACCTTTTTTTTCTTACTCTGCCCAAATCCAGGCAATAAATTAGGCTTCTCAGCATGACTGTAAAGTGCTGTGAATTGTATAAACAATCATATATGGACACTGAAAAATAACCCTTATGCACATTGCATTATAGTTCCAAAAATATATTTACAGTCTATTACAAAGATTACAAATGGAAGTGTCTATGTGTCGGGATTATGCTAGTTAAAAGCTTTTTACAGATTTTCTTCAACAAAGGTGGGTGGGGACAAAAAAATTAGTATAACCAGACTGATTTTTTTAGTCAAACAAATAAATAAAATGACAAATATAACATGTACAGTGATCTAAAAAGGGGGAGAAAAAAGGAGGGGGAAAATAATGCATTTAAGTTTTTGATAACTATCTTTGGTCCTAAATGTGGGAAAACACATTATGTAGCACTGAATATACATGTTTGTTTGTGATGCTCTGCAAGTAAAATAGAAAAATATAGTGCATTTTCAATGTATTCAGAGCTCACTACACATAAATGTGTGTACAAAACAAGACAGTATAAATAAAATTTACAAGTTTTACAAAGGAACATTTACAAGGTTTTTCTTTTGTTTTTATTTTTTTTGTGTGGATGCCCACATTATCAAACCAGACCAATTCATGACTGATCCCTGGGATCTTTCTCTATCAAAATCAACAGAAGCAGCCCAATTCTCTTTGGAAGTACAGCATTTCACAGCTGGGGTAGTTCACAATTTTCAGATTTTTTTTTTAAACCATTGTGGTTCATATACATTCTTGCAATATCTGTAAAGACTCTGTTCATTATTGCTTATGGTAATTAAATATTTTAATCAAAGAAAATTTATGTATAAGTGAATGGTGTAGAAAGACATTCCATTGAGCAACTACCTTTGCATCTCTGTTTCTGGCGAATGACTGTTGCGTCTGTGTGACCACGCACACACGTTTGTTCAGAGCAGCAAAGGCTTGTAAAAAAATTGAAAATTTTGAACTGCCCCTTGTCTCATGCTCTACAGTTCTCATATAAAAGCTATGTCCTTATCCTGACAGCTGGACTGCACACGGCTTAAACTCATAGAAAATATACACCAGCTATTTCTCTTAGATTTGCTAATGCAGAGTACTGAAAAAAAATGTGATGTGCTCAGATTAAATGGTTTAGGTAACACTGGAGAACTGCACCCATACTCTGAGACACTCCTACAATCACTTGTCCATTCAATGCTGTGTCTCAGCAGATTTACAGTTGTAGATCTACATCTTAGAATATATCTCAGTTTAACTCTAGTCCATTAAAATCATCTTGCAAACAATTTGCTAAAAGTGCCTAGAACTACTTAGGGGTCATTATTGCTTTTCTTTTTCTTTACTTTTTTTTTTCTCTTTTATTTTCTTTTAAAAGATAGCATATGTATAACCTTAAAAAATTCTTTAAAAAATATCAGAGCTCTTGGCAACTTGCATTTTCCTGACTCCCTGCCAATTAGCTAGCCATGTCAGTACGGTGTTGATTTTAACAAAAGGAAATGGCACAAAGGGATACCAAAGTTCGGATAGATATACATTGCTTGGTCATGCTTCTTAAATCTCTAGGAACTCAAATAATCCTTCAGAGGTACCCAGTGTAGTAATGTGTCACTGAATTAGCACTAAAAAGGTCCAAAGATATAAACATCATACTAAAAGAAAGTCTTTATGAAGAATAAACACAAATGATTAAAAAAAGATTCAGAAATCACAGATTTAAGGAAAATATTTTGTTGAATTCAACAATAATATCATGATTTTATCTGACAAATATATTCTTTTTTAAATTTTTATGTACATTTAAAAAGTCTATTAGATAAAAAGGAGGTTAGAGAGCTCAAGGTGTTTGTATGTTTATTCAGGTAGTACTTTGTTTATTGTCACTGCTGTTTTCCTTGCCACCACTGGTGGATCCTAATTCCCTTTTCATAAATTCTGGTGGCACTTAGGAGTTCAAGTCTGTAGGTGCTTCTTGTAGCTCTTCTATTCACTGCAGGAAGGACCCAGGAAATCAAGTGTCTTCTAGCAGCACTTCATATATACTGAAGGCCAGTGCTGTTCTCTCAGTCTGTCACCTCCCTCATAAGGGAGAAATGTCTATCACACTTGGATGCCAGTGCCGTGTAAATGTAGCATTTGTGCTCTCATAGTCTGAATGCTGCTCATGATTTTCTTTTGATGACCAACCAACGTGATCCCTAAACTCATCACATCCCTGGGGAAGATAAATGCGTACATTGTTAATTTTTCAACTTAGACTGCTATTGTATGGTATTCAACTGTGAGTCAAAGCTAGGCAGTGGTTTGGACTACAGGGTTCTGACATTGCAGCTACGCCGTAACCTCAGCTCAGCACTGGGAAGTTCACACAGGCACTGTTCAGCCCCTCGGCGATGAGTGCAATTGCATGGCAAGTGTCATGTAATTACACTGTGGGGGTCTCCACATCTCAGAAGGAGGTCAGCATGGTTTAGGTTAAGATAACCTTTTGGTGTAGCTTTTAAGGACGCCCGAAGACAAAGACACTTCTCTTGTAAAATACTTCGGGTGGTTTTCAGGACAAAGTTATGTATAAATACAAGATTTTCAGGATCACAGTCTGTTTCCTAAAGAGATGCCTAGATGCCTTTGCATATTGACACACATCCATCATGCAAATGAATGAGGAGCAACAGTTTCAACTCTGCCCCTACTAATGCTAGAAGCTTGTGGACTCTGATGACAGTTCCCAAGCTACAGGTTGAGAACCCTTGTGACACCAGGCAGATAAGAACAGCGTTGAAATCTTGAGAATATTGGGTTAGAAACTTGTTTGGAAACCCACCACTCTCCAAGAGAAATTACATGTGTTTGGCAACCACCAGGACAAGGAAGTTGTTTGCAGGGTGCCAAGAAGACCTGTTTTAAGATGACAGTACTGATACAGGCCGTGTTTGCCTTCAGAAAATTGTTTTGCTTCTACAGACTTATCCTGATGCAAAGTCCTGTTTTGCAGGACACAGACAGCCCCCAGCCAATCAGAAGAAAATTCCACATCTTCCCAGAACACATCGGGAAAAAGGTACCAATTAGGTGGTGGAGGCAAAGTGGTTATTTTCCTATACATACATACTTTGGAAGGGGCCACATGCTCCCTCAAATTCCAGTCCCTTGGTGTTATTTAAATTGGTCTGAAAAGCAGGGGGAAAAGTGATGCCACACAGAGGTAGCAGGGTATTTGCCTCTTCACAGGATGCTGTAATACAACATCATCAGCTGCTAAACTGGCTGGTTTGACCCCAAGTACCATGTTTGTACTCAGGGTAAAGTTTTGGAGTTGAACATTGTGTATTATTGTACCTAGAAATTCCCTAAATGCAAGTTAAACATGCCCAGTACTAACTTACTCAATAGTCATCCTGGCAACTGATTCAAGAGAGTTGTAGCCTGCTGCTGTGAAATTATCCTTATATCTTTCCATCTTAATAGCTTGTAACCATTCGCCTACGGAGCAGAAAGTGGTAAAATCGGGAGTGTTCTGGTCCAGAAGAGGGCTAATTGGTCTATGGAGAAGGAAAAAGGAAAGTAAGTTGTTTCCAAAGAGAGTAAAACATCAGGGAGTATTTAGCAAGGTGAGAGTCAAATAAGTTTTGGGTATTAAAAATGTTGAGAGTAGAAAGTTATAGGCCTTTATACACACTTTAGATTATTCTGTGAATAGCTCTTGACTGCTCTGTGGCTCACAATATGTACTTCCTAAGCTTATTGACATAAAAGATGAAAGGTCAGAGTGAGCAAAATCAGCCTAATGGACTACTCTTACCAGCAGAAAATCAACCTTATTACCTAGCATGACAGCAGCTGTCTCTAGGTTGCTAAGTAAAATAAAGATGCTATTCTTTTATGCATCTTAGAAAATATAGTAGTAGCTATTCCCATTTTTCAATTGGATGGGACAAAACAAAGACAAGGGAAGAGCAGAGACACAAAGTCTTAAGGTCACACAGCAAATTAGCCAGTAGAAGAATCAGGAGCAGAGCACAGGCCGGTTGTTTCCCTAGTACAGTGGTCTAGCTAACAGATCAAAAGATTACCATGATTAAATAATTCACTTGAAATTTATGAAGAAGCCATTAAAAACTACATAATGAAATACAATGAGATGCAATCACTGAAAGGAGTTAAAGCCAGAAAATGAAAGATAAAAATCTAGAGTGTAGCATGTCGAGGTACATTGGCCAAGCATGAGTACTGTTAATTACTATCTCTACTGTAGCAGTTCCTAGGGCAAGGGATGCCTCATATAAAACTGCAATAGACAATGATCCTTGCCCTCCAGACTTTATGATTTCAAGGAACAAGGAAAACATAGACTAGTGGTGAGAGTGTGAAAGAGTGATGAGCAGGCAGTAGTTTACTGAGAAATGTGTTAGTTCCACAATATTTACTTTATTTTGGTTGTTTTATTTTTCTAAGAAAGTCCTTTTTTGGGCTTTGTTTTGCATGGTAAAAAAGAAAGGCAAATGAAGGAAGAGAAGAACAGGGAACAGAAAGAAGGAGGAACTGAAAGACAGGTGAAGTAAGTGTGAACTGAAACCAGCCACCAAGCAGAACATCCAGAGCCCAGCCATGTGTACCGTCATAAGAACACACACTAAAGCTTTTCTTACCTGCTACAGGTTCCCAGCGGGGTTTTCAAGCTGTTTGGATTTCTAATCATTTTGTCCAGAATGCCAACTATCTGCTCAAACTTTGGCCTTTCCCCACGTTCCTTCTGCCAACAATCCAGCATCAGCTGGTGCAGTCCTGCTGGGCAATCCATGGGTGCTGGCAAACGATAGCCTTCTTCGATTGCTTTTATAACCTAGTAGCCAACACAGTTAATCATTTTTCATCAACAGCAATTGAAAGAATATAACCTGCTACCCAGTTCAAATATCTAAGAAAAAAATATAATAAAAATAAAAATAAAATAAAATATGTAAAATATAATAAAATAAAATAAAATAAAATAAAATAGAATAAAATAAAATAATCAACAAACTAAAATTTGCCATTGGTGTTGCAAAAATAGGAGTCTGTTGTTTTGACATTAGCCTTCAGGTTTTCAAATATTTTCCCCAGCTTTATCTTTGGGCTTATTAAGCATACTGTTCTATATCTGCAGAACATAGCTTATTACCTAGACAAGTGAGTAGCAGGGAACAACAATTAAATTCACCAAGGGAGCAACAGATAGATTGATAAATTGAGTTATTTCAGAAAGCATTATTACTGCCCCAAGGCTTTTATGAAAGAGTGTGTGGTAGAAGCAAGTGACGTTTAAATGGATGGATATCTGTGCATGCACATATAAAATACAAGAAGCCTGAAGGTATTATAAAAGGATCCAAAAAATGTTTAGCAGCTAGAAATTGTTAGGGAAAGAAGTTGTATTCTGTGTCTAGCCATGTTATATTAATGATAAAGCAGCAGAACTGTGCCATGTGAGATAGAAAGATCTGGGTGGGTAAATGCTATTTTAATATCTCACAGAAAGTTAGATTTAATAAGAGATGCTGTTAGATGCTGACATGATCAAAGGACAGCATAAATGTCTGAACCAAGAATTACACCCGCCCATTGACTTCCTTAGCCAAGTCCATTTGGATTTAGGTAAAAAATAAAAATGGATAAAGCAAAATCACAGCAAACTGCTGTAAACCTTGAGGGCAGAATAAAAAAAGCACATCAGGAAGCAAGGCAGATAAGAAAAGCTAGTGAAAAAGGGCTAAAACACTGTTCATGGGGGATTTCAAGTATACTGACATTGACTGACACAGCAGCATTAGAATTGCTAAGGAAGGGTGCTTGCTCCTCAAGGAGAGTGCACAGGACTGTTTTTTCCCTCATTTTGTATAGAAAGAAAGATCAGAAGCTGTTCTAAATATAATTCTGGGAAGTAGATCTGGTATGATAAACAAAGTTGTTCAATATCCAGGTTTTAGTAAAAATAGTAACCTCAGAAAGAAAATATTCTGTAGGCTGTGTGAGAAAACGTAAAAGCAGTGGACTGCAAAGTAGACAGAACTGCAGACAATACAGAACGACCTTCAAAAAGCTGGCTGAAATCCAGCCAGGTTTTGTATCAAAACCTTTTGCATAAAAGAAATTTTGTGAAAAGAGAAGGCATAGCCCAGTGGTAGGGCACTGACTGCAGTTTTGTGTCACAGAATGTCCTTCTGACCTCAGGGAAGTTGCCTCATCTCCCTAGGCCTCAGCTTTCTCTCTGAACATTTAGAATGACAGTACTGTCCTACAGCTCAAAAATGACTGAGAAATATTCAATTCCTGCAGAAACATCCACACCTTGAAGAATGAGTGCAGTGACCTTTTACAGACGTTGAAGTTGTCTGTCAGAGAGGGTGTGGAGCGAGGTTTTCTGCAGAAGAACAGGAAAATTGAAAGAACAGAGCTATACAGTAAAGAAAACACTAAAAGTTAAATGTAAGATCCTTTAGAGCTACATTAAGAGGAAAAGAAAAGGACAGCTCCTTAAGTTTAGAAATAGTAGTGGAATGAAAGTGAAAAATAATCTACAGTGTGTACAGGACAATTGCTGTGCTGTGAAAAGTAATGCAGACATTTCTGACCCTCTAAATGGCAAAAGGTATTAAACACTTTGAGCATGCTACATATGATTTACCACAAAAGAAGTAGTTGCTTAAGAGGTCAGAAGACAGAGATCACCAGTGAGAAATGAAAAAGTAGGTGCCAGAAACAACAGTGCCACCACCAAATATCTAATATCCTTGGAACTGGCAAACTATCTACATAAGACTATATCCAAGATGTGAGGGGGAGTGAAAACATGAATTAATGGATCAGAACAGGAGCTTTTCCCCATTCATTACGAACTGCAGAGAAATCTGAAAAGAACTGTGAATCAAGACAATGATATTGTTTTTGAAAGGCTTTGGTGATACTTCAGAATTAGTTTCTCTGATGTGTATTCTGAGCAAGAAGGGTGAAACCAGGAAATATAAAATAATGAATCAGCTAGAGATGGATGAAATTGCTGTGAATATCCAAAACATTGAAAAAATATTCTGTAGTATTTATAAGTAAAGTACAACAAGTATCTACTCTGCTAAGAAAGGAGGAGGTGAGTTTCAAAACATCAGTACTCAAAGAAAATTAAGTAGATGCAGGATTTGGTTTTTTTAATAAGCAAATCTACAAAGGGAAAACAGCTGGAATTCTTACTAATAGAATTGATTTATATTATCTACACTTTCCACAATTTGTTATTGAAATTCTGCTTTTGCTGCAAAAAGAATAAAAGGAAATAATGTTAAGAGTATGCTTGTATCAAAACCAGGCTATCTGAGGATATAAAGCAGGATAGAAGAGGACTGAGTCTGTTCACTTTATATACTGGATGTCAACAAGGAAGTATTAAATATGGGTATAACTGGGCAATGTAATGTTGGAACTCTGACTATGATCATATAATAATAATATTAATTAATGATTATGATAATGGTAGGAAATCCAGAAGTACAGCCTTGCCCTTTTCCAAAGAACTAATCTGCACTGGGGTTAGAAACAAAATGGGAGCAAGAACATCAGCAGTGTAATAGGGGAATGGGGGTTTGAGGGCTACTGTTACTAGAAAGGATTAAGCTGAGGCGAGCCCATTGCTCAGGAAGTTGGGACAACTCTGTCTGTCATCTCTGCTCAGCCTGCTCTTCCTCTGCAGGGAGTTTGTAGAATGAGTGTTCTTTGGGTGCACCCTAGCTCCAGGTCCTTGCTAAAAGGAGGGTTTTGCCTGAAAGGAGTTCAAAATGCAAAAATGTATCTTCCATCAGTCTAAAGCAATGACTGAAAGGAGGAAGGGCAGAATTAAAGAAATGCTGTCTAAAGATCCAAACTCAGAGAGGCCTATTATTTAGGAGATGTGGTCTGCTCTATGACTACACCCACATCCACTTTCAGGCAAAATGATACACTTAAAATACATACATTGAGTGCAAAATTAGAAGAACACATTTAGATTTTTTCATTACCATTAAATACTCTAACTCATGACTTTGAAGGAGAATAAACAACAAATCATTAGATAATTCTAAATTTTTTCATTCTAGATTACCTAAGGGATGGGTAGCATGTGTATATGGTATGGGAGAACATGCCTGAAGATCACAACATCAAGAATATTTGGAATTATTTTACCAAGCAATTGATGCATCTTTTAACTATGTGCTATTGAAGATCATCATGAAAGATACTAAAAAGGGATAAAACTGTTAAGAAGTGGCGATTAGCTATTTTTTGAATGAGGATCACTCATGTGCTTTACATGCTGTTTTCAGTACAAGGAATACTTTTCAAAATCTAGTAAGAAGCATAAAGATATCAAAATTTCTCCTCTCTTTAAAAGTTTTTCCTTATTGTTCCCTGAAAGATAGGTAAGGCTTGCCTTTGAGGCATCTTATATTCCTGTCAGACTTCTTTTATGTTTGAATCTAGTACAGAAGGAAGGTGTCAAAAGAAATGAAACTCTACTGGGTGTCTGGGGAATGTAAATATTTCTCTTTCTCTGCCCCAAGGACTTGTTTGCCCATATTTTGACAGTCCATGAAATCTTTGACACTGAGACCTGTCAAATATTAACAACTTTGCACTGTGCCAAACTGACTCATCATCTACACTTTTATCTTTTTTTTTTCCAACTTTGATGTTGATCATTCAATCAAAAATTAAAATAACAATTAAAAACTCACTCAAGCCCCCACCTGAAGAACTTTAAATGAGACTCCTTCTGACATCTTTCACACCTGTATGGCTTTTTCCTGTGTAATTTCTTTATTAATAGATACTCCTGTCAGATGTCAAGATTAACACCCATCTGTTCTATTACTACTGACCTGTTGCTCTGGATCATATTTTATGCAAACAAGGGTACTGTTAAATCAGCATAATTAACTTGAAAAAGCCAGAATAGGTCATTAACTGCCACTCAGACTTTTAACAACTTTTTGCAAATGATTAATCATTGCTCTAAGGTCAGAAACTTCAGAATTACATTTTATTTGAAAAAAATTAATTCTTTCCATGCTTAAGCATAGTAAAGTGAAGAGTCCATATGACTATTTTTGATGTTCCAGTTTTAATTGATACTTAGGACAGAAGCCTACAATATCCACGCGGAAATAAAAAAAGATTCTGATTTTGGTTAAAAGTGAAAGTTCCATAACTTTTTTCTTTTGTGACAACCACAGAGTACTGTGATAAGTCTTATTTCTAAACCAACTTTTCACGCATTTACAGTGACATACATATGTATGTGTTCACAATATGCAATTTTTGTTCTACTAGCACATATGCACACTCACGAATAGACAAACCTACATCTTGATTTGACATGTCCCAGTAGGGCCGTTCTCCATAGGACATTACTTCCCACATAACTATTCCGTAACTCCACACATCACTGGCTGATGTAAATTTGCGGTACTGAATGGCCTCTGGAGCTGTCCATCTCACTGGAATTTTTCCACCCTATTAAAAAATAAATAAATTAAAAAAGGAAGAAAGTTCTCTTTTTAACTCACGGAATTTTCATATCATCTTCCATAGAATGCATTTGTAATTATTTCTATCAACATTAAGAGCAGCACTTACACGACCTACTATGCTTGATCGACTGCAGAATATTCAAAGGTGTCTCGGGAAGTTTATTAACTTAAAACACTTGGAACATAGATACATAGATACCTCTATAAGCTAAGTTGGATGAATTTTTCCAGAAGTGCTTATCCTTCCACTGATTTTAAAAGGCTGCTTAGATGTCTGATTTACACTAGCCATTTAACTCCTGGCTGGCTGAAGCTAGGTGAGGGGAATCCCAACCTGTGCATATAAATAAATAAATCCCCACTGACTTGTCATACGTTTTCTCTGAAATCTTGGTCTGACATTTTTAAACCAGGATCCCACTTAGAGCCCAATGCCAGGAGTGACAGCCGTGAACACTGGAGTGGTTTCCTGGATCCCTGTGCCTGTCGGAGCAGATTCCAGGGGCCCCTCCTTCCCTCAGCATGGGAAAATAGGTACAGGGAGGCCCCATGGGTGGGAAAGTGGAGCTCTCTCAGCAAAAGAATAAAGAGCATAGTGTGCCTGATGAATGCATATTTAAGAAAAGTGTCCCACCCAAAAGCCAGTTGAGCTTTGGGAGTTGAGCTTTGTCACAGACTAGCCTCAAGCTAGTCAACCCTTTGCTGAGATAAAATCTAGCATGAAAAACAGTAATAGCCTACAAATATTCTAATTGACTCATAGTAAATGAGATGTTTAAAATTTTTGTGGGTAAAACTTCCTTATTTGTCATGAGGAAATCCCTAAAATCATGAGGAATGCAATAATGAAGATACCGTACAAAATTTTTAGAACTTTGTCAAATAAAAATGTGTTCTTACAAAAATATTATCTCCTAATTAGAGACAGATTTCTGCAGAGACTCCTCCTTTTGACTGGTTAAAACCCCCACATAAACTAATGTATTTCTCTTATGTATACTCTCCAGAAGATACACTTCTTCTAAATAACTGTATCTTAAAATTAGAAAAAACCCATTGATTTATCTTACAGTTGTAGTGTAGACAGCCTCTGGATCATCTTCTATAACTCTGGAAAGGCCAAAGTCTGATACTTTACAAACAAGGTTGCTGTTGACAAGAATATTGCGTGCTGCAAGATCCCTGTGTACATATCCCATATCGGCCAAATATCTCATTCCAGCAGCAATTCCTCTCAACATTCCCACTAGCTGAATGACAGTAAATTGCCCATCATGTTTCTGGAGGGAAGAAAGGAGCAGCAATTCTTGTTAGTACAGCTGAGAGGAGAAATAAGATTTAGTTTTACAACTTCAGTTTTCCACTTATTTACTCCTTCTGTGGCAAAGAGACTCACTTCATACACACTTTCTTCAGAGATAAAGCATCCAGTTAAGAAATGTGTGAGTAATAAAGTACTGATAGTAACAAAACTTGCTAACCACTGTATATTTCTCACTAACTCACGGCAAGTCACTTCTAAGAGAGAACATCTATTGAAGATTTCCTAACATTCCTAGAGCTTGCTTCTACGCTCTTCATCTCTCAGAATAATTATTTGTAACAAGAAAATAAGAACTACCTCCTTTTTGTAACACTGACTTCTGATAATTTTAATTCACAGCTTGGAGTTTATTAAAAAAAATCTGTTCTCTACAGAGTGTTTACATATCATCTCATACTGACATGCATACCTGGTAAGGAGTCAGAACTGACGAGTTCAGAACACACTTAAAAAACACTAAATTGTTCTGAATTTACATTTTTTTTCTTTGTTCACCTCTGAAACAGAATCATAACTAATTTAGGGATTCTTTTATGCTGATTTCCAGCATGTTGACACAGTAAAATTCTGCTCCCAAAAGAAAGAAGATTGGGCTTCAGGTATCAGTGGTTTTAATTTCAACTGGTGGCTATAATAAAATCCACCATGTCTATTCCACACTAAATCACATAAATTCCTGTGATCATCCCACATGATCCTGATCTGATCCTCTCATTTCTGATCTGGTTTTGCTGAAATAACATAGAGAACCTGCTAGTATTTGTCAAAACTCCATTTCAACCTGAAAACCATTTTAATTATATTTAATTAAATATAATAAATATAAAATAAATGTAAAATAATGATATTTAATATTTTGATTATATTTATTATATATGCATGTATATGCCCACAGGTATAAGACATATTTTTTAAAGTGCCAATATATAGTATATGTCACTTTAAATATGTTTACGTATATTTTGATTTTGGTACTCACCCTAAGAAATGCATCTAAGGCCCCATTCTCCATGTATTCTATTACAATCATGACTGGTTTCCCTGAAAGAAAAGAAGACAGATATTTGAGAACTGTAAAACAAATGGAGTGCCTTTTTTTGATAAAACACACACTATTCCTTTGAAGGACTGAATCATTCAGACATTGAACATTTCTGAGCCCTCCAGCACTGTTACAGAGCTCTAATTTCTTAAATATCTGCATGGAAAGTGGTCATGATTCATAAAATCGAACCATACAAATCAAAAAGTCAGTGTGTTCTCCTAACTCCTGCTGTGTGAACAGGGCTCTGGAATAATGACACTTCAGATAATTTGAAAGGACATGAGAAACCTTATCTCTCTGCATGGTCTTTGAGGCTAAATGAAACTAGAAAAATAATACGTTTCAAAGTACTTCATCTTTTAATCATGCGTTCATCTAAATTTTTTTCCTCAGGTTGTAGCATAAAGTAAGTATTGTTTTAGTTAGTTACGCATCAGGAGAAAATCCATTAGGAGTGTGCAGTCTGTTTATAATTTGAGCCTTTGACCATGAATAAAGCAGAGTAATTTCTGCCATCGTGCTGATATTTGACTGACAGACTGAGCTGCTGCTTACCTCTGGTAACAACTCCTTCTAGGTGAACCACGTTGGGATGGTCAAACTGTCCCATGATGCTTGCTTCACACAGGAAATCCCTCCTCTGCTTTTCTGTGTAGCCAACTTTCAGAGTTTTTATGGCTACTGCAACGTCTCTCTTGCCAGGAAGCTTTAGACGCCCACTGCACACTTCACCAAACTCTCCTAAAATGAAGTAGTAGATCAGTGCTGAATTACTCTGATTACCAGTACTTTTTTTAGTCCTTGATTCAAATAGCTACCTACGTGTGTCTTTAAATTTAATGTGTTCATATTTGAAATGGATTATTTTGGCATGCGCCTTAAATGGATTGCTGACCCTTATGGAATAAACACTTCAGTTAAACCAACTGACAGGACTGTTATTTGAATATTTTAAGAGACTTGCTAGTAATTTCTTGCATTTTTTCAAAAACAAAAAAATAAAAATGAAGTGGCTTTCAAAGGAAAACACTATTACTGAAATAGTAATACCATTCCTAAGTAAAAATGTCATTCTGCTCTACAAGGTTTCCTTGCTATCTTTAGTTGCAATGGGCTTTTTTCTTTCAAAAGTCAGCTCTTGCCAAGCTGCTTTTAATTTAGCATCCTTATGGTGTTAAATGAAGCACTACATTATTACCTTGAAGCAGGATAATTTACTTTACAGATTATGAAATTAAAGGTGTGACTTATAACAATTTGGTTACATTAAACAAACACAAGCAAATGCTGCAAGTTTGTAAAAGGTTCTAAACTAACAGACAATTGGAGCTTGAAGAAGCCTGTGATAAAAAAGACCAACGGCCAGCAAAAATACAAAATAAAAAAAGCCCCAGCAACCAAATCTGGAAGAGAGATAGTAAGATTCCATCAGACAGGAAAGAGGATGGAAGCATGTGAGATGTGGAGCTGAATGGCAATACATCTACCTCACTATTAACGAGATTATGAAAGATTTAAGTATTGTCCCTTGCCTCACAGCTGCGTCAGCAGAGAGCAAAAGTGAGATCTCCAATTCTGCAGACAGGAAGAAAAATCTCCTGGTATACACAGAACAAGAGAGTAGTAACTTATGTTACTGAATAAAAGGCAGCATCTCTTTAAAAAGAAAGATTAACCACAAAAATAGTTAGTAATCTGGTACTTCATTAATTCATCTGGAATTTGAGAGATATGGTTCCAAGTCCTTCCTCCAAGTCAAATAAGAAATTTATTTTCTGCTTACCAGTGGAGTGTCTTACCATTAAGATATTAGGTATACACAAGTATGCTGACATACCTACATCTAAGAGATGTAAGGATGAGTGCTGAAAAAAATGACTGAACTAGATAAGACATACACACAGAGTTTGATTAGAGAATCCTTTTGGGAGAAACCGTGTGGGATCAGGACTTAAGTGGCGAGGTGTCTGGCTGTCAGTGGAGACAAGCATGCTTGGAAGTTGGGCTGAATGTCTGATGAGATAGATGTTGGAGTGTTTTAATGGATGGGCTGCAAAAAACCTTGTTTATGACACTGTCAGTATTTGAACACTATTGTTCTCCTATCAGCCCCAAATCACGCTTTCGGAAAGAAAAAAGAATTCCCTGGATCTTGGCTTCACAGTTCATCCAGAAGGTTGGAACTTTGACCATGCCTTTGACCATTTTTAAGTGACTTGTTTGAGCAGATCTCCACTCAGTATGGCTCTTTCCACGAACCTTGTAGGAGATGACTACATATAGAATCAAATTTCTGATCCTCACTTTCTACGCTGCTGAACAAGGCTAGCTCACATCAGCTCTGTATAAATCTGCTAATACCATGTTGTACCTAAGCTAATCGAGCATGCCAGTGTTCCTGCCTGCTGTTACCCTCAACCATCCTTGGGCACTGAGCTAAGAATGCCACGAGGTATAGCTGTTACATACACAACAACTAGCTGCTTGTGCCCCTAGCTTGGTGCCCTAATCTCCCTCCTGCACTTCATCAGCAGCATGGATGACTATTAATGAATTCACCACTCACCTCACTCACAGCTCCTAGATGCAAGAACTTCCTAAAGGATAACAATTTTCTCTAGCAGTACTTTCCAAAAATGCTTCATTCCATGCTGAAAACAAGACACAAGTATAGGAGTGTGTCTGTGGTATTTCAGAGCCAGGTAATTAGGATACTTGGCACAGGAGACAATAAGGCTTAACTCCATCCCAGCTCTCTGTGATCTGATTTTGATTGATTTCCAAAAGCAGATCACATACACTTGGGCAAACCAGAAACTCCATCTTGTATGGTATTCATTTCAGGCCAGGATGCTAGCCAATGAGCTACTTTTATTCACAAGAAAATAGGATATTCAGCCGAAATGATTCCCAAAAATAAACCGGAAAAGATGACAAGAGAGAGACTACTGCACAGCCACACAGCCACTAGCTCAGCATGTCAACAAAGCAGAGGCTAAAACAAAGGATGTGTAGTATGAACAACTTAACACAGTGGACACCATATTCTCTTTCTGACAGGTGGCCACAGCGGGATGGTAATGAAAACGTTGGCAAGGAAAGCACATACCCCTCATGCAAATTGAGCACAAGCATACTTGCACCCTGTTCGTGTCTGAGAGACGTGGCACTACTCAATAGTTGATGTGGCCAGCATTGCTGATGCATATTGAGATTGCTAAATGGCTTTTCTGGTGCTGTCACTAGCAAAAATTCCGTGTTCTTCTTTGATATATGAGTTTCGGCTGCTGCTTTGGGTCTGTTTGCTTCTGTTGATTGATCCTGGACTGCATTTAATTTCACTCCTGTTTGCTATTTACATCAACTGGTTAAAGCCATAGCTAAACATGATACACAATATGCTTTCACCACTGCATTCCTATTTAACTTTCTTCAAATTGACTACTGAAACACTTTAGTTGTTCTTGCTATCAATTATACTCATTAAAATCAAGAATAAATTCATCTGCAGTCAAGCAAAATTAACATTCTGGAATTTTTCATAACAGTGAAAATGCATTTTAAACTGTATACTCTGCAGCTGAAGTGTTTTCAGCATTTTTCTCAGAAGGCATTAGCAAAATTCAACTGAATATATCTTTGTGTTCTGAACTGTTGCTATGCCGGTAGCTTTTTAACTCAAACCAAAGATAAAGCTCAGCAATTTTTCTGTGTTAATCTTGCATATTGTGTATTTATTAAAAGAGATGCTGCCACTCTGGCATCACAAAAATTACTAGTTAGCAAGGGCTGGATTCTTGTGCTCTTACTCATCGAAGGAATAATTTGCTCAGCAGTGTGGTTAATTTCAATGGCACTACTCCTTGATTAAGACATGATTCAACATGACTGAGGTTACTTTAAAAAGGAGTTATTAATTGTAATTGTAAGATTTTTTTACAGGTAAAACAACTTATTCTAGAGATATTTCTTCTTCTGTTTTTAAATAATACCACAATATGTAATTTACAGTACCAAACTACAGGGTGATTTTAAAAGTATTCTACTAATACTTACATAAAACAACAGGAAAGCAAAAGAACATTTCCTCCAGGAATGTGAACTATTTGATACCATTCCTACTCATGGAAACTTAATTTCACTACATGGAGTAGTGCAATAAAAATGTCACGTATCTTATTAATGCAAACAAATGAAACTGCCTTTTTAGTGCATGAACACCATGGCTTAAGTAGGTGGTAGACAGTTCAAGAAAAAAAAAAGCAATGTAATGCTGGTGCAATTACAATCAGTCATCAGAAGTTAAACAATAACTTTTTGTATTCATAAAATATCAAAAAGAAAAATGGTAGAAATAAAAACAGCCTCAGGGAAGATTTTGTTATACAGAAACAAGACCTTCCTACTCTCTATTTAAGATTTTGTACTGCAGCCAGTTTTCCTTACTCACATGAACAAAGCTGCAGAGGTCAAAAAGCCCCCTTGCAAAAAGGCAAGAGAGCACAACTTGCACAAATGCCCAACGCTTTTACTGTGACAGTAAACAATAGGCAGCACAACTGGCCCACTCCCCCCAGTTCCAATTTTAACAGCAAATACTTAATTAAAAACACATAAGCTTTCAATGTCAAACAAGACTTTTAATTTACTCATTTATTTGGGTTTTTTAGTTGTTGTTGGGCTTTTCCTCCTTTTTGTTTTTAGATTTTGGAAGCGAGTGCAGCTTCACTGCTCTTAACCACTCTGGCAAATGCAGAAAGTTCTTCTGTACCTGAGGTATAATTATTTGCCTGTCATTATGATGTATGAGTTTCGATCCCGGCTAAATGGAACGGTTGAATCAGGAAGCCACGGCAGCCTTACCTGCGCCAATCACACGCTCAATTTTAATACAAGAGGCATCTAGCTCCTTGGCGAATTGATGGACAGCTCTATTTGGGTCCTCGTAGGTTTCAGGGTCAATGTAGGTTTTGGTGCCTGGAAATTTAACTGTAATGATGTAAGAAAGCATGACTGTGATGAAGCAAAAGCACTTATTGTGCAGTCAGCCCAGGAATTTCATTATGCAGAGTGCTCCTTGGAAGAGTGAACCTGTTTCCATGCTGCCTGAGCCAGAGCCGCTCTGAGAGGCAACCTTAGTTTTAGGCATCGTCTGCAAGCATGCTGACACAAGTATACAGAATCCCATCCCTAAAAAATGACTAACATTAGCATCTGCATCTCTTCTTGAACTGAAAGAAATAATAAATATTAAATAGTGCTTAACGGAAAAAAATGCAAGGGATGATGAGTAGGAGTAAAAATAAAGTGGGGAAAGGGTGTAACACTGGCAGAGTAGGTGTAAGTTTCTATTCCGTGTAAGGACACCTTACCCTCTTCACCCAGGATGTGTAAACAGCATTTCTTTTTGTTACTTTTGTCCTCTAGAGGGATTTGAAAGGCTCCTTCAACCCTTTGAATTTGCTTAATCTACTGAATATAATATTGTTTGTAGACTGTGGCAATAGTCAAACTATTCACAGCACTCAGAAATTACATCCTTAGGTGTATTTCCTGTGTGATAATATGAACATGAGAAACACCGGTAGCCAGCTTGTAAAGGCACGGGAAGGGAAAGTGGCCTCTGTGGCACAATTATCTCCCCTCTCAAGGACATAAGTGAATAATATGCAGCAACTTGTTTTTTGCCCATTCTTTCTCCACGCTTAGTGCAGCTCAGGCAGCATAGTGCTCTGGACAGCATGCAGGTTTTTTCCTTTAGTTTGCTGATGATTCAGGCAAATTATTTTTTGCTATTCTGGTCAAAGTACAAACTCCTGATGATAATATAGCAACCCTGGATCTATTAATCAAGCAAATTTTATGAAGTAAATTTGCTCAGAAGGATTATACTCTTGAGCTTTACCTAGATCGTGATTTAAAACTCAATATGAAAATGCAAAAATGTTCCTCTGTTAATTGATATATTCATATACAAAACCAGGACCAGGATTCAATACAAACCATAAATAATTTTCAGTTGCTTTGTATTCTTTTAGTTTAACAAAAAACATGTTACATTTGAAAATATATTAAAAAACAGCTTAGTAATCATGTATATTTGTTTCAGGTAGTATTAATGACCCAAATCCACAAATCATAAGAAAAAAATCCCACCAAACCTATAGAAATTGTTTCAGTAATAAAATGAATTTACAGCCAGGAAAATAATTTGAAATGTTGCCCAGATGTTGTTGCCCAGATCTGTCATATAATGTATGTCCATGGATGTTCTTTTAGTTGTACTGGAAATTTGTATGCTGTTTTTTGGGGTTTTTTTAAATTATGAATAGTTATTTCCTAAAACCAAAAGAGACTGGACAAAATGAGAATTAAGCAGTAAGTTGACCTCTGGTAGTAGTGCTTTAAGGCAAGGAGAATGGAGAAGGAGACATCCTCTTGTGTTTGTGATAAAGGGCCTGGATTGGAAGTAACCTTGCGAATCTCAAGTGGGCCTCTGATGGTTCTTTGTTCAAGCTGTCATAAAACATTTTGACAGGCCAAGGCTATCCTGGCATAGCAACGTGAAATAATGCTGGCCTGCATTTGCAGACATTGTTAGATGAAAAAGGGAGGAGGAAACCAAATATAAATCTGAACTGCTTGACTAAACTCCTCCATTGTACTTGTATCTTCAAGTGTAGCACTTGAGGTCAAAGAGAGATGAACAGAACTGAAATGAAATATATGATGGCCCATTAAATGCACTGCTTTAAAATCTGCTTTAAAAAATGTTTGCTTGTAAGCTTTTGTTCTACGTTAAGTGCTTGCTGGAAGTTCCATTTTTGAAAATCCAGTCTTGTACCTCAGTGCAGAAGAATGTTGTCTACATTCAGAGCAAAAAGCCACCAAAGGGCTGTTCACAGCTCTGTGACCAAGCTGGTGACCACAGCACTGGGTTCCATCTCACTCTGCACATGGCTATCAAATGGAATTAAATGCTACACCTACAATCAACAGATGAAGGAAAACTGGTCTGGCAAGAAGAGACTTTTATCTGGTGCCATGATTTAAGAAGGACTGTATGCTCAATAATCAGGTTAATTTTCTAGGTAACTGTATTCCTTGAAAGTAAAATGAGGGAAAGGTACGCTTATAAAATCTCACCATTTCCGGATCAGCTATCAATTATTAAGTAGAAGCTTTCAAATTAATTAATTTATACTTGTACTGAAATAAAATCTATCCAATAACGGAAATAAGAAATTATTTAGTTAGTGTATCCCTTTTGTTTATATACTGACATACAAAAATATGTAGTTGATCTTTTCCTTGAAGGACATAACAGGATTTAGAAGGATTTTAGAAGTAAAAGTAGTAGCTCTTCTGGAGATGTGAAAAGCTTATAATGCATTATGAGAGGCAAATTTCAAATCCATCACTCCCAGAAGAGTAGCATTTAAGTAAAATGAGATTTTTGACAAATTCTTTAAAATCAGCTGCACTGCAAAGTGCATGATACATAATTCTTATCTCATTATTATTTTCTGCCTTTCTGGCACAGTTTATGAATTGATTGACTAAAGCTGCAATGATGTCATTACTTATTTTGACACTCACTGCATTTAAACAATTTAGACAGCCACACCCCCAAACTTAGGAAACGTTACCAATTTCCAGCTGATTTTTTCAGGGAAGAAAGTTAAAACAGAACCTTGATCTGATTTTGAGTGCAGCTTGGCTAGAACTATGCATTTAAAGAGGAATGCACTGAGAAAATGCTTAGAATTTAAGATTAGTGGCTATGTCATTTTGCATGTGACATTACCTTTAGATAATAGCTCATGATTTTAACAGATCTAAATCAAGCCCTATTGCTTTCATAAAAAAACAGAATAATCTGATGGATTTAAGCTACAACTGCATTTACTTGTGGACAACAAAGGGTACATACAGAACAGCATGAGCAAATAGCATGTACTAATTTGAGAGTGACCAGGTATGGGAGAAGACCGGAAAGACTGGCATTGTTCTGCATCAGAACTTATGTTTAGTTTAATTCTGTGTTTTTTCAATTATGGTTGCTCAAAGTAATTTTGCAACTTAGTTTAACACACTCCCTGAGTTAATGACTAATTCTAAAACACATCAAAACATTCCTCTCCCTTTACATTTTCAATTGTCATTAGCCCAAGAAAGATGTTTTTATTGAGTTTTCCCAGGGTTTTTGTTTAAGTTGAAAAGGTAGACATGATTTTTACAAGAGAGGCTTTAGGTACTATTCTTAGTTAGGCAAGTGATTCTAGATCACACAACAGTAACGAAGCGGCTGACCTTCCTTTCCATATTAAATATTCTGTTTTTAAGGACATTATGTTTTGTAAATATTGACAGTGCTACTGTATTTGCAGTGGCAGAACACAGCTTTTGAGCGGAACAACTCCATTTTAGGGTGATGCAGTGACTCACACTTTCTTAATCTGAAGTTTGCCCGAGGTAAAGATCAAAAAGTCACTTAGGCAAAGGTCTCTTGAATGCTGCACCTCAGAGGGATCATTAGGACAATGTGAAATGTATTCAAAGCAACCAAAAGAAAACAAAAAATGCAGAATGAAAACAACAGTATATCATAGACATGTATAGAAATAAAACCATCTGTGTGAGCAATGGTGACTTTAATCTGCATTCTTTTTGTGTGGGTCACATTTGTACAGTGTTTGACTTCCCACTTACTATTTACACAGCATTCTTGAATTTCCTAAGGCATCATCTTCCATGGAGTCTTGGTTTAGCACTGTCTACACTATTGCAATTGGGAATTTTTAAAAGGGGGGAAAAGAAAAGCAAAACACTTACAATGAAAGTACAGTTCTTCATCCCCTTCTTGATCTGCTTTGCTATAGCCACAATGCCTGAAAAGAAAGGAAAACACCAGTTTCACTCGTAAATAATGATTTACTTCTCACATCTAAAGTCCTGACAAAATCAGTTCTTCAGGCTGGGATTTTCAGGCACCGAGCACCTAACTGCTGTAGGCCCTTTGAAACGTCCACATATAATTCTATTGACAGCAGAGTTTTAAATAAATCATGAACAGCTGCAATCAAAAGGCTTTTGTATCAAATACCAGTCGGGACAGGTCCTAGAGAAAAAATTCTAGTTCTTGTGAAAGGCTTCTACAGATAAAACAGGATTAAAGAACTTGAAAGTAGAACACTGTTTTACATGAGGTTATTCTTAAACTTACTGCTGTGTCTCTTTTTCTTGAATGTAAAGTCATTTAAAGGCTGATCAGATAAAATGTCAGACTTCTCCATGTGAGAAACTGAACAGAAAGAGAGACTTTGAGGAGTACAGGTAAAGAACCTGCTAGGGGTTCCTTTTACAGCACATTTACGTGGGACAAAAAGAACATCTTGATACATGTATCTTGCCAAAGTAAGAGGACAAACCATATAATTGATAATGGGATTTAAATGAAAACTGTCCTTACTAAGAATTGTTTCAGTTTTGCAAATCACTATCCCAGGTTCAACTGAGCCTCAAGAGTTCTCAATGTGTTTACATCCATCAGAGATGCAATACCTTCGTCCGATGATGAATCCAAACACCATGAAGACCAGGATGATAGTTCCTGCCACAGCAACCACAGCTATGATAATAACAGGATTCTGTTCACTGGAAACAGCTGTGGCTACAAACAGAGCACAGAGATTAGTTAAAAAATAATCCCTGCTAAGGGACTTCAAAAATTTAAGTCAATCATCATGAATTGTAGACTGTCTACCATTGTAGACTGCCCTTGTCTGAAACAATTGCATCGATAAAGTTACTCTAAAGAAAGGCCTTTATTGGAAATTCAGCTAAATGCTGTATGGGTTAATGATTATCTACATTGAATAAAAAGAAGCCAAACTGGAATTTCCTTAGCCAAAGTGGTACAGCTACTAGCTGAAAGCCAGCACCACTAGCATCAGTCACTTCCACTCCCTACCATTGCTTTGCTGCACCTGTTTTGACTCCCTCCTAAAAGGGGAGCCCTGGACATCCCTGTAAGGAGGGATAGGAGGAGGGTAATTCCTGACTCTGTTCCTAGCCTCCCCTCTAAAACTCATTGATATGACTTTGAGGGTTTCCAAGGAAATAGTGTCTTTAAGAAAAATGTTTGAGCTGAAACACTATTAACACAGATTTCCTAGGTAGCGTATTTCAATCTCTTACTGCTATTAATCATTGTAAATGGCTATTATTACTTACCATTTGTTTCTGTTAGCAACAAAAAGGTGCTTCCACATTAATACAAAATGGAATTCTCCATGCTTCAGAGAATTTACATGCTAAAATATCCCCACATTATTGCTCTTATTATTCAGATATGCCAATTCTATTAATATATGCAAATGTATACATGTCACATTAATGTAAACTGAGGATGTAAATACTTAGCCTGAGAAACCTTGAGGCTTGTTAAAAACATTGCTTGCCTGACATCTAATAAGGGTGGCCATGTACTCAGACACATTAAATAAGCACAGCTCTCCGGAACTATGTGGAGATGCACTGGTTTGTAACAGAGAAGATCTGAACGAGGAGATGAATAGAGGATGAGACATGAGGGACTGTGTAAGTGAGAGTCAGCTGGAATCACAGAATCACAAAATCGTAGAAACATTTAGCTTGTAAAAGACCTCTAAGATCATCAAGTCCAACCTTTGGCTGAACACCACCATATCAACTAAACCACAGCAGTGGCACTTGTAACATCTCCCTGGGTGGCCCATTCCAGTGCCTGTTGAGTGATAAAATTCTTCCTGATACCCTTAGGTAAATCAAGAGGCTCTGTCTTCTTGTCCTGTCACTCGTTGCCTGGGAGAAGAGACTGACCCCCATCTTACACCAAGCTCCATTCAGGTACTTTTATAGAGTGGCTCCTCCCTGAGCTGCCAAATTTAGGGGCCCCTTCCTGAGCCTCTATTTCTCCAGGGTAAACAGCCCTAGCTTCCTCAGCTTCTCCTCATCAGACTTGTGCTGCTGCAAGTTCTGTTGCCCTTCTCTTGACAACCCCCAGCAATGTCCTTTTCAAAGTGAGGGGCCCAAATGTGTAAACAGGACTCATGTTATGGCCTCACCAGTGCCAAATACAAAGAGATGATCACTAACCTAATCCCACTGGTCTCAGTATTCCTGAAACAAGCCAGGATGCCATTGGCCTTCTGGCTCACTTGTGCACATCCTGTTTCATGTTCAGCCAGCTGTTGATCAGCGTTCCCAGGTCCTTTTTCACTGGGCCACTTCCCAGCTGCTCTTCCCCTGCCCTGTAGTGTCGCATGAGCTTGTTGTGACCCAAGTGCAGGTTTCAACACTTTGCCTTACAAACCTCATACAGTTGTCTTTGACCCATCAATTCAGACTGTCCAGATCCCTCTACAAAACTTTCCTATCCTCCAGCAGATCAACACTCTGGTCCAACTTCATGTTGAGGGCTTACTGAGGGAGTCCAAATTGTCAATTATAGTATTAAACAGGACTAGCCCCATTACTGAGTTAGGGGTACTGAGTTTGGCCCAAGCTGGCTGTACCTGATCCATCTGTTGTCCTGTATGTGCTGTGTGATCCCACTCAAGATGACCCATGACCCTCCCTGGCATCAAGGTCAGTCTGACCTCAGCCTCCAGCTCCTCCAGACCCTCCTTCTAACCCTTCTAGTGTCACACTGGCCAATCTTCAGTCATCTGGGACCTCAGCCTTTTCCTCATCCTTGGTTACACACCTCAACATCAAGAAAAGGATGGATATTTTCCTGGACTCTTCTTGTTGTTAATTCATTTATAAAAAACACTTACTATCTTTCACAACAGTGGCCATATTGAGTTCTAGCTGAGCTTTCACCTTCCTAGTTTTCTTTCTACATGACCTAATAACACCCTTATAAGCTTCCTGAGTTGCCTTTCCCTTTCTTCCAAAGGTCATAAACTTTTTTTCCCCCTGAGTTCCAGTGAAAGCTCCCTATTCAGCCACGCCAGTTTTCCTCCCCACTGGCTCACCTTTCAGCACACAGGGACAGCCTGTTTCTGTGCCTGTAAGATTTCCTTCCATCTCCTCCTGTTTGCTACCCATACTGTGCATATTGTACCCACCTAAGTTGGGCTGATTTCACCCCCAACATTGGCATGCCAGCCCCAGACTCACCTCTAGTGAACCTGGTCTTACCCCCTTGCCCTTTCAAACCTAGTTCAAAGCCCTGTCAATCAGCCCTGCGAACTCATGGGTTAGAATCCTTTCCCCCTTTTTATACAGGTGAACCCCATCTGTCTTCAGCAGGCCTGGGGCCATGTAAACTGTCCCACAACTGAAATGTAGCCAACAGATGAAAGAGAAGGAAAAAAAAAGGAAAACAAACTGATAGCTGATTAAATAAATTAATGGTATGATAATATGGTTTTCTGCTGGTACTGGTAACTGAACAGGAATTTCTACACCAGGATTTATGAACTCCACAGAATTGGGTTCCTGTTACAGACTTCAGAGGTTCCCATAGAAACAAATAACCCAGAGTTTTTTTGGAACAAGTGAGCCCATGAACATGATTTATTTTGTCACTGACACTGACCTGTACCAACTGTTTCCCCCCAAAATAACAAACTCCTTGTTATACTACGCAGATTTAGAATCGTCTGCACTGTAGGGAAATCACACACACACAAGCATACATGCACCTCTCTAATTTTATTTCCTGAAGAAACTTGTACATTTTCTATATTCTCTCCAATGCACATGACGAAGATCACACTATTCCTATAACTCTTTCACTAAAAAAGAATGCTTATCTTTAAGTAACTATAACTAAGATACACAGATCAGTAGGATGCTACTGTAGACTTGTCTATATTCCACTCGTGCACCTTTTAAGAAATCAGTGATGACTATCTTGTGCAAGAGCACAGGGGCACAAGTCATACAACTCAGTTCCTGCAACTTATCTAGGCCATTAAAACAGAGAATCCCAAGGAATGTCAAATTTCTGTGAAATACAGCATTTCCTTAAACTGCTCCCGTCTCTCTTTGAACTTCACTGCAACCTCACTTGGAAGGGAAGAAGAGGCAGCATCCTGTCATAATAGCCAGAGTGTGAAGCTTCATGCATCCAAAAAAGTTTGGAAAAATCCCCAGCCCAGCCTGTCACTTAGTCCAGTAGCCAAGGTAAGTGCATAGAGGCTGACATATGTGAGTGGGTTGCTCTATGTAAGTGCCTCACAGATTTTGAGTACTGGCACATTCTGGAAGCAAGCAGACGATGTCTTTTTGTCTCTGGAAAATGCTGGGGACATGGTACACTGGCCAACTGGCAAGACAGGTTGGATGCGATGTATGAAATTTTTTATCTTTTAAAAAGGAGGGAAGGGGGCATATTGTGGGTATGGTCTGGTATAAATTCAGTGATAGCAGTGTAAGACATCTGCCTGTGTTCAGGTACTCTGCTGCTTCTCCTGTGTGATGAATTTGGTCTGCTGGTGTAAGAGTGAATCAGAACACAGCTTCTGGAATGATCCCTGTGGCTTGGCAGAAACAAAGATGCTAGAGTATTCTCAGAGGAAGGAATGATTTTGGGATGCAGAAGGGCTTTTCAGGGGGTGCATGCATGGCTACCTGTCACTGGTGATGCCACAGAAGCCATGACAGGGAATCAGCACCAGGACAGAAAAGTCCTTACCTCTACTTAAACCATGCTCAGGCTCAGAGGGCGACACAGGGAGCTGGTACTTGGGCATTCAGCTATAGCTGACACCTGCTCTGAGCTATGAGATGTGCACATATGAGGCACAATGCTTAATTTAAAGGAGTTACATTTCAACCAGCTTTTAAATACATGGTTGTAGGGATGGGGAATGCACATCTGAACACCCAAGAAGTTCTAAAAAAGGATATCAGCTGAAAATGCTGTGCTGCTGCTCCAATAACCTTTTCTCACACAATCTTTTCTCATCTCAAGTGCACGATTTCTGGAAAAGAATTCTTGGTGAAGTTTACCATGAAAGCTTCAATGATAACTCGATCTATGTATGCCAAATACTACTTTTTAAATATTGTGCTTTATGCCTTCTATAAAAATTTGTACTATCGGTATTTCAGACTTTAGAGATCAATTTCACATATCCATAATGCTTCAATCTTGTTTGATTTACTTTAATTCACAGAAAAAGGAAAAAGCAAAGACTTCATGCCAGGTTTTGTCAAGTGCTTCTACTTTAACAGTGAGAGCTATAAAGAAGTCAAAGATTGGACTCAATGACCTCAGAGGTGTTTTCCAACCTAACTGATTCTGTGATTCTGTAAGAGAAAAAAATCTGTTTCCATGACAAAAAACAGAGGATCATCTTTAGGTCCACTACCTACAGACCACTCAACTTGACTTTTAAATATGTCAGTGAACTAAGAGACAGAATTGACACTTAAGTGACATTTTATACATTCATATGCTTTTCCAGAGGGACTTCTGTTTCTAATAATCACCCAATAAAAAAATATGACTGGATCGATCTGTGGCAAACACAGTATAGAACAGAAACAATCTGCCTTTATAAAGCATATTTACTTCATTATTTTGATTTTTTTTCCATAAATATCTATGCAATACCCAACAGGTATGATATGATCCAATACAGGTATAATGTATGTATATATTACATATCAAATAATATAATGGATATAGTTCCTCAAATATTGAAAAGTGGCTATACAGTTTCTATCACAATTCAGTAAACAGCACATGATTCAAAAATCTACACAATTAACAGCACCAACCAAACAGTGCCAAGACAAATCCAGGTAGGCAACATGACTAACTGAATGTAGTGGCCATTACATATATTCTTACATAAATATATATATGTGTGTGTTTTTTTCTTAAAATGCTTTGACAATTTTAAAAGCTGCATTCAGAAATCCACTGGAATAGTGAGAAGCCAAAGCCTCTAAACTGTAGCATAACACGGTTTAGTGTTCATTTGCATGGTACTTCCCTTGAGGTCCAAAGGGAAGTACCATGCAAGAGAACAAAACAAAACAACAGTTTTTTCCAAAAACAATCCAATAAAGGTCTTCCTTTAAAATGTTAACAACAGATGTATTTGACGAGTCTGTAAGTTCTGATAAAACTAGAAATAAAATACAAGAAATAAATACTTTAATGTAAAACAATTTTAGAAGAGTGTAGTGCAATCTGCTATCTTTTTACCAACATTTTCATTATTTCTGAAAACCATATATGGCAAATTTTGGATGCTTATCCTTGCTGGGAATTATATTTTATAATGTTGTCTCAAGATAATGGAAAATATGCTACTTCTAGAATTTTCTTTAATGGAAGCACAGGACATTTTTCATGGCATCTCAAAGCATTTAGCTGGCCTGTGACAAAAGAAACCTGCTGTGCCTGCTGGCCAAGAATCTTTGTGGTTTGTATGGATTTTTTCACCATCTGAGTCAGAAAAGGAGTACAGGAGAGTGGTCAGTGATGCATTTATTATAGGATTTCCTAATCTCCCATATGTTGACCAAACTCCAGTCAAAACTGTTTATCTTTGCAATCATCTTTGCTAATCTTAGCAGCTACCAGTCTGCTTACATTCAGTATGTAAAAAATACTCAGATAATTAAGGAAATGTTGGGGAAATATTTTGATGTACTAATTTTAAACTAATATGGACAATAAATTATCTAATTAGCAGAAACTTATTATGACAGACTTCTAATTTGTTTTCCAGAAAACTATTCAAAATAAGAAATTACTTCTGGCTGAACCTCAGGTTCCCATTCTGCAAAATGGGGATTCTGCTACTGACTCTTTCTACAGATGGGAAATAAGCTATTAGACACAGAGCTAATAATATTAGTAATAACAGCTTACTGCTGTTATTATGATAATTACTGTTTCAATTATATCTGTTAGATATGTGGTATTATTAATTATTTAGAGTTTTTATATTCTGTGTGGAACTAAGGTGAAATCAAGAACTAACTACTGTATATTAAGAATAACCACAAGTTCTTCAGGAGACACCTGGCTGCAATTAATAGGAGACAATAATGTGTGTCTGCATACAGTCTTAGATAGACTGCTGCATAGAGGATATGGCATCCATATCCTTGGAACTCATAGGCTCTGTATTCCTATATTCCCAGCTCCAAATCTGGCTGACCTGACATCAAGGTCAACGTGAGGCAAATGCTCTAAACCAGGGTAACCAAATTTGGGGTTGCAAGAGGGGGACGGAGCTGCCAGGGACACGGCTCCTGTAAAGGGGCTCAGGGCTACCAGGTCTCACTGATGGAAGAAGGTTTTTTTATTACACAGCTTACAACTTATTATATGAGCCTGAAAGGAACTTAGTATCTTTGAGATTCCCATTTCTTTACTAAACTAAATTACCAAGAGATTCAAAATACACTAAAGATGGACTTACAGCTGAAGAAACATACATAAGCAAAACTACCAAGTTTTTGTGTGTGTGTGTGTGTGTGGGGGGGGGTTTGTTTGTTTGTTTTTTGTTTTTGTGTTTTTTTTTTTTTTTCCCAGAAAATCAAATGGAAAAAAATGGCCTGGAAAAGTCTTTTTGGCTTGAAATCTCCTCCTTCCTTCTTTTCCCAGTTACAGAAGAATCTAGTCGAGTTAAGCTCCCAACTACTCACTTCTTTTGTGGGGAAAAATAAGCATGTATTTGAATTAAAAAAAAAAAAGTCTGTGTATTAAAAGGACAGCAAAGCAGAAGAACTTAATATGTCACAAATCTCCTCCAGCCAATTATCAGACTAATATTCACTTCTGTGGTAAAATAAATTATGGAAGCTTATAATTCAAAAGACAATGAAAAAAATCCACCTTCTTGTAGAACTAAATTCTTTCTGCAATTCTGCAATTATATTGCTTATGACTCTTTCCTTTCTTGCTTTACTTACTACCTCTACAGAAAGGGTTAATTTCCTGTAAACCTAATTCCTTACCTGTGGCTTCTTCCAGTGTGGCAACATCCAGTCTGGGGCTGTAATTTCCATAACCAGCAGCAGTAAAAGCACGAATCTGGAAAACATACACTGTTCCTGGCTTTAGGTTATTAATAGAAGCTGAAGTGGACTTGGTTTTCACTGTTGAATAGGTCCTCTCCCTTTGATCCTGGAAACAGTAAGACAAAAGATTAAATGACATTTACAGATCCGATTTTGTCAAGATTGCACAACAACAACTGACAGCCAGCCTGGGTAGTTTATTTCAATTTGCTGAATGCTCTTTTCCCCCAACAAAAAAAAATAAAGCATACTCTGTGGAGTATTACAAAACATTGTCAATGCAATGAAGAGCTCTAAATGTAACATAAAATTCAAATGGGATGCTCATGTTGTTACTCAGAAAACATCCCAACAAAAAACGATCGCTTTTTTGGCTCTGATTAGATTTTGTGAAATTTTGATGAGACATAACCACAGCTTTCCAGGGGAATCTGTGAGATCTAAACAGTTCAAGGACAGGGATTTTTTTCTTTCCTGGACAGAACTTGACAAACATAGAGCTGCACAACCTGCCTTCATTCTGCATTAATTCACAGTTCATAGCTGTCATAATTTTTTTATTTCCAGAATACTTAAAAGTTATCATGAATTAAGTCCTAGACATTGTAAAATGAATGGAAAAACTCTGACTGACATCATTACTTCGACATTATACCCTTCCATCACCTCTAAAAAATACAGGATCACCAATGTATAATTGGCTGGATTTTGCATAATTTCTGAGGTCCTTAACTCAGTTTTCACTTCAGATTTTTATCTCTGGCTTTTAGTCTTTTCTCAGTTTTAGACTCTAAGGCATAAAGAGGAACCCAGGGAAAGAAGCTCAGTATGACACTCCACAAATTTGAAGCTGAAAGATTAAAAACCCTGTGAGTAATAACTCACTTTCAAATAGTACAAAAGCTGTAACACAGATCATTAGAGTATTCAAAAAGCTCTACTTATTCATCACATTTAGTGACACAGATTATGTTTCAGCATAGATATGTGAAGCCCTGTTGATTTTTGGTGGCAGATGCAACCCTGATTTGAAGGGCAGAAGAGATGAATTAACCAACCATCTGAATGCACCACATGACCAGAGAAGCATGAACCGTACGCAGCAGTGCTAATGAGACGGATACAGAGGAAGGAATAAATCTGTAACTCATTTCAATAATACTTCACCAGCTAAAAGTGATGGAGAGCCTTCCCTGTCACAGTCAGTAAAGCAACAAAGGCTTTTTCTGGAACACAGGGCTATACAGAACATATATGATTTCTTTTCTCAGATTCAGTAAGGGCTTCTCCTGATTCTTGCCCAGTCTGTTACTTGAGCAAGCCCACAGTCTTGGCTAGCAACAATTTTCCACATCTTCTCCAAAAGAATTTAAATCATCTGTAAGGGAGGACTGTGGCAGAATGTATGTTGGTATATGAGAAAGAACAGGAATGCTTGAGAGATGAGAAGCAAGTGTAAGGAAACCAAAAACAGTCAAGTTCAGGACTGCAAGCCACAGTGGAATTTCAGTTTGGGTTTTGATGCATAAACGAGGCTTATTTGAATTGCCAAGAGTCCTTGTATTCAAAACTAAATAAATAACAAAAAAATAAAAATAACCTGCACTAGAAATCTCACAGGACAGGCTTACTTTGGAGATTTCAGGCAGTTTCCACTCCAGCCCTAGCCAGAAGTGAGAGGTGAAAAAAACACTTATCTGAATATTTCAGAACTACAAAAATATTTGATTTAATTTGGCTCTAAAAGAAGCTGAAAGTTCAAATACTTTTACTTTTATCTTCTTTTTAACTAGTGGAACAAAACTTAAAGGGCCTCTCTTGTTCTGAGCAAGAAGATTATAAAGTAATTTTAAAGCTGAAATGCATTTTTTTGAAAGGAGAAAAACCATTCAGTATTTGTGCAAAAATTGCTTCACTTAAAGTTATATAGTTTGGTTTATCTGTGACTGTTAGAATGAGCTTTTTATAATCTTTTCTTAATTTCACTGTACTAAGTATTACACTGGAAGATGTTTTTCCATTAAAAAACCCCCAATTTTAACATCAGTTTTTCTCTTTGCAAACACAGAAAACTGGCAGTGAAATTTGCTTATTTAAAATGAGTAATAGAGAAAATAATAAATGCCACACTCTAAAAGCTATCATTATATAGAAAGCTGGGTATCTTGGTCATTTTTCTGTCATTTTACACTACCCATTTAAATTATTTATTTTATTAGAAAATTAATATCAGAAACTGATATGCAGACTAAAAAAATCTAAGGTTTTTGGTTCTCAATTTTTTTGTTTGTTTGTTTGTTTTCTTTTGTGGTTTTTGTTGGTTTGGTTTGGTTTGGTTTGGTTTGGTTTGGTTTGGGGTTTTTTTTGATTCTTTGGTTTGGTTTGGTTTGGTTTGGGGTTTTTTTTGGTTCAAAGGACAGTTTTGCCCTTGTGGAATATGTAAAGTTTTAAAAATACCTGGACTTTATTTGCATGTGTTGCATGCAACACACATGCTGGAGGAACAAAAATTATCTCCTAAAATTATTAAAATTTCTTCCAAATAATTATTTAGCTATCTGTACGTATAGATTTTGTTATATAAATCATTAGAGTGAATAACTTGAACTGGAAGTTTAGATCAACAAATAGAGATTTCATTCCTTTCCCAAATTATATAAAGATCTTTTGATAAGTATATCTGTGTAATTCAGCACTGAAAATGAAACATGACTCTTGATAATACATCCAATCTGGGCTGAATTTACCTAATTCTGCGTTACCTAGTTAGCTGTCATGCTCTTTTTGATATAGGGGTACTGTTACCTTGCCTGCAGAAATGTCTTCATGAGTGACAACAAAGAAGCTCCTTTATTCATTTTTGTACAACTTTTTTTTTTTCACAGAATGTTTTATAAAAATTAGGAGTATGTTACGTTATGGAGTCAATTTCCCAGGGAATCTGGACCAAACTTAGTCTGGGTTCCATAACAAACATAGAGAGCTGCACAACCTGCCTTCACTCTGCTTTCATCCAGTTTACGGTTGTCAGAATTTTTTTATTCTGCAGTACTTCAAAGTTATCATGAATGAAGCCCTAGACATGCTGAAATGAATGGCAAAACTGCGGCTGACATCAGTAAGATTGCAATTTCACTCTACCAGAAACAGAGATCACTTCATCTACTATTGAAAAGCAGCCTTCAACTCATTATTGTGTTGAGAGAACAAGTGAAAAATAAATTTCACAGTCCTGGTCCTTTTTAAAAGGAGAAATAAGGAATATTTATTTCCTAAAAGTCTAGGAAGTGTTTTGAAAATTTTCAGACATCAAGTAGAAGCTGCCCAACTCATAAGGAAATATAAAATGCAGTCAGGAGTTGCACTTGATATATCATTTCAAGACTAGAATTATGTTGATACAGAAGGAAATGAAACAAGCTTCAAACACAATGTAGAATAGATGTGAAAACAGCAGTACCATGGTAAAAATATCCAAGTACAACTTAACAATTAAAAAAATAAAGAAAGAAAGGCAGATTTCAAGTGTATATTCCATTTTTAGTATGCCAAAATACAATATATGAGACATATGACAGCAATAATAATTGCAGGATTTAGCTAGTTATTAAAAACAAGCAACATCACTGGCTTTGGAGAGACGGAGTAGCTGAAAGCTGATGACTTTAACACTGTTCCACAACGCAGCAAGCCAACATAAAGCAAACAACACATTGCTGCACATTACAGATAAATTTAGCACTTACTTTCTCATAATACTTGATTTCATATTCAGTAATGACTCCATTGGGATGTTCTGGTTCCTGCCAGGAAAGCTCCACGCTCCTCTGCAGCACTCTTTCTTTCATTACGCCACTAACTTGCGAGGGAGCTGTTTGGACAAGATGTGTCAATAAATAAAAAGCAAATTTGTTGGATGCCTAAAACCAAATGTCATTACTGATCCACCCCATGCCGAGCCACTTTCATTAAGGTAAAAGAAAGCACCTTTTCATAGCTCACTATTCAAAGCTAATGAATATTCTAGCAGATCCCTATTACTGTTCATAAACTTAGAACAGAAATCGAACTAAAGTGCAAACAGCAAAAGGTGTCATTGTTCGAGTCACTGCAAAACTAAGATTGATGGGATAGGAAAAACAATTAAGCAAATTAATTCTGATGATGATAGCAAATCAAAGTTTTAGATTGATGTGTAGTAAATTAAGAGGCTAAATATTTATTGCATATGTTTCTGGAATGCATATAAAAACAGAAATAATCTTTTAGAAACAAAATCACATTTTAGGCTGATTTGATAGGACTAATTCCAGTTCTGCTTAGAAATAATCTCTCACATTATCTGATTACGACATGACGGCGATGAAAACAACTTTGTTAAGAGACTAAGCCCCCTCTTTTGCATTAGTTCAAACCTTTCTGGACATTTTCTCTTTGGAGCTAAGTTCCCATATTTGGTCTTAGCATTTTTGATAGTGTAAGACAACTTAAGGAGTAGATCTTATAGAAAAAGGGGCATGTCTTTCCACACCTCACCCTACCAAGGTATAAACAAATGCTCACTTCGTGCATGCACATGTACACACACTGAGTTTCCTAATAAATATCTCCCACAAACAAGAACCTTTTGAAATTAAAAAACCCCAAAACCCATATAAAAGCATTATACAGACACTGACTCTTATATAAAAAATATTTAAGAGAGAATGTAATAAACTATGAAAGAGTGAAAAAGTAATTTGCTTTCTCAACTTATTTTTAGTGAGAAAGATAGCAGATATTTTGTTGATGTGCAGCATCAAAGGAGGCCAAACATCACAGTCTTCCTCAAACACACATGATTTAGAATTTAGAACAAAAGTCCTGTTAAACTATTTAAAAAACAACTATGGTATTGGAACCATGCAGAACTTGATCCTGTTCTCATTCAGTTTAATGGAAATCAATTTTGCTCATGCAAAAAGATAGAGAGGACCTGACCCTCAGCCTCCTACAATTAAAAGCTAAAAGCCATTTACATGGATAAGGACTTGGTCTTGGGGCAGACACAGACACAGAAAAGGTGTCTGAGATAAATTTATTAGAAATAATATACTAGAGAAAATATGAAAGATATTAAATTAGAGGTAAATTTACATCTTTTTCTAACATAGAATCTAATATTAATTATTTACTGAAATTTTTGTTTACAAACCTGAATATTTTAAATCTTCAAAAAATTACCACCTTATTTCGGAACTGTATATAAAGCTTTCACTATGTAAAAATATGTAGTCTTCAGATATAACACAATTCTTATCCCAAGCAATCTTCACTTTCCCAAGTCTTTTAAAATAACACAAACCATCTAGAATGCATGCTCCTGTATCACTAAGTATAAACAAAATGATACAATTAAAATACCTACAGCACAATCAAGGAAATAATCCTCTGAAAAATTAAATTGAATTGTTAATTTCTTATTGCAATTTTTAAGTTTCTAGGATTTTTTTTAAAAATTATAACATATTTGTTCATGTAGGTTTTTAAAATTTGTTTACATTTCATTGGAGACTCCAAGAATACATGAAAATTAGGTATTGAAACCATGCATGGTAATTTTCATTATGAACTAATATGCTGTATATGATCAATATAATTAAAGTTGAAGATCTCTTACTGTAGGCTGCCTAACTGATAAAATCATTAAATTGTATCAGACAAACACCCTGGGGGTTGCTGCATAAAGCCAGAATCAGTTTCACTCTCCTTGCATTCTCTTTCTAAAAGCTTAGAGCATTTTCACTCTTTAATTAGTGAAATATAATCTTTTTCATAGCTAGGACTCCAGAATGCAGCAAACTAATTTACTGTCTAGTTTACTTTGACATGATTAACTAGTTTTCTTCTTGGCCTAAATAACCACCCCTGCATCCTGAATGAATTTCAGAGCGGTCAGTATGTTTCATGAATAATTTTCTATCTCATCCAGATAAATGTTTCTCAAACTGCTAATCTTATATTTTTAGATGTCTGAAATTGTTAATGTTGGTACTTATTATTGAACAACTTTATATTACCTAGGTCACTGGAATTTGTTCTCCATGTTTCCTGCTTTTTGTTTTTGCTTATCAAATTTTTTCATTCTGTTGGCCACAGCATTCATTTTTCTTAAAGCAGTGAAGCAAAATAAACTAGATATTAGTTGACTGTGTATGTGGGGAAGGAACAGGAATGTGAAGGAGGAGGGACTGAGAGAGGGGGACGATTTTAATCAAGGAGATTGAATACACTGTGCGACATTCCTACTTAATACCTGTACAAAGTACATCAAAACCAGGCATATTCCATTCTTAAAGAATTTCCATTCAAACTAAATTTCCAGTGATTTATCAATGCTGCAAGACAGCACTCAAATTGGTTTGGTTTGGGTTTGTGGTAATTTGTTTTTCTTTGGGGTTTTTTGCACCCAAAATGAAATAAAGCTGTGCTACATTGTTAGAAGAACCACATGAGGAAGAAGAGAAAGTCCAAACACACAGTCCAACCTTGCATATGGTGGCAGCTCTGAAGACAATTCTGTTGTGTGTAATTCCCATACCACATGAGATTCCTGGAATGCAGCATGCTACCTAACCTTGAGTGCCCATGTTTTTCAGGGGAAGAAGGGAATAATTAAATTGACTGAAGCCTGAGTATCCTCCTCTGGCAAGGAACACCAGTTTGTTTTCATTGCACAGAAATCTCTTCAAACTAGAGCAGCCACATAAGCCAATCGGTTGACGTGAGAGGGTAGGCTATCTTTATCCTGCCGTTTGGGCTACATTTCTTGATCTCTGCTTAATGAGAGTGTACAGGTCAGAAATACTTTGTTCTTTATTCCAGAATACTGATTTTCTCTGTATTCTCTCTGTAGCCTTTCTTACAGATTGTTTACATTAATTTTATTTTTTACGGCTTTATGGTTTTATTTGTTATGGCTTCCTGACACTTCTCTTTAAACTTCTGGCCAACTTCTCATTGCCTATCTATGCTAATTAATTAACAACATTTTATGGCTTTGAAACAACTGTATTTGAGCAAGCTTGAAATTTAGTTAAAGAAAACAATTAAATACAAAATAAATTAGGGAATTAAATTACAGAAAGGAAAAAAAAACTGTAAAAGTGTTTTAACTGTATAAAACCAGAATCGAAAACAATATATTTGTTCCCATTCCTAGCTAAATCAATAATGATAATAACAATAATAATAAACTACTTCAGGGTGTTTTTCTTCTAGTAATCTACTTCTTCCCACTGCATCTCTAACAAAGTCTTTCATGGCAAAGACACTTCTTAAGCATTTCTAGACAACCACATACCAGTCCTGAATGACTTGAGCATGCATAATCCCTACTGTATCACTTCAGGTTACAAAGAAGCATCACTTGACAGAATCATTATTTCCATAATATATTACACAGGGGGATACAGGCTGTTCAAAACACCATTTGCTACCAACTTTCTGATATACCTCATCTCTTCTTTTTCTCCTTCCTGCTGACACAACATCCAATGCATCAAACACACACAGCCTCTCAGGGCTAACAGGCAGATGTACCTACACACGCAGCATAAGAAAGTACTTTGAGAATGACAGGCCCTCAGCATACTCATTCACCTTTTTTAAATGCTTCAAATATACCATTCAGCAAAAGAAAAAATTGATTTTCCCCAGGTTTCAACATCACAGCCACTGAGAAATATAACTGTGCTGGGTTTTACTGATAAAGCCTTCAAGTTATATAGATTTCAAGCTGGTCATCATTTTCAGATCAAGTTATAGAAAAAGCTAAAACTGAGGTGACAAAAAGAGCAGGATATTCTAAGGATAGATTCTGTTCCAGAGAGAGTATTCCATCTGGTAGACTGATGTGTTCCATACTGCTAAGCCAAGCATATGGTACATTATTGATATGTGCAAATATTAAGGTATAGAAAACTGTAGCAATTGTTTTGGAAAGCAGTACTTTTACTCCAGAGTAATTTGAAAATTTTATAATGTAATACTGCTCATGCCTTTAATCCCTATCCTTAGCTATTCTCTAGCTCTCAAGATGAACACTTTGTTCATGTGCTTTCCAGAAGGCGAAGTATATCAGAACACATGATATTAAAAAACCAAAGAAAAATAACAAGAAAAATTCCAAAACAAACAAAACCAATCAAACAAAAATGCCAAGTAAGCAAAAAAAACCCCAGTAAAAACTGAAAAATTAAAAAAATGTGAAGCTGGACTTTAACATATGAGAGGAATTAGGCATAATGTGCCAATTGCTAGCACAAAATCAGCTGCAAACACCTTTTTACTGAAAAAAAGGTAAGTCAGCAAAAGGAACATACCTATCTATTTCTTAGTGATTTCCTAAAGTCCTGAATATTGAATGTGCCTCAATTCCATCAACAGCATCATCATGGAGACTTTTAATTTGATACTTTTTTAAAGTGTCTCTAGAAGCAGCATCCTGTGTATTTAGTTGTTCATGTACATGAAACAAAACACTTTAAATTCTTAGAAATAAGTATCAATACAATCCTGCAGTAACACTTCATATAGAAAATTTCATAAATGAACAGGAGTATATGCTCCTTGTGCAGGACTAAACCCTGTATTAACAAATGCTACCAAATCTATGCTTGCAACTCTAGTTTCATGACTTATCAAACAAATTCTAAAGAATGAATGGGCTATCATAGAATGGGCTATCAGACTTCCTTAACCTTTTTTTTAAGTTCTTTATCTTACAACAGCAATAATGTACTGAAGTCAATCCGAGCTTCCTCTTGTACTTGCTGAAGTTGAACAATAACACTGGCACTTCCACAGCACCCTTACAGCACTTCCTAAAGGACAAAAACTTGGCTTTGGGCATCTTTTACTTTCCTATCATGAAAGATATGCAAGAATCATTCGAAACCACCAGCTTTTCCTACAGCAGCAATGAGATCAATTTTACATCCCTTTAAAACTGTATCTTAGGGCCCAATGTAAGTTTTATGTAACATAAACCATTTTCCTGCAACAGTGTTCCACAGCAGTTGAGGAGTGTTTCGAGTATTGAGCCTGAAGGGGATATTGCTAAGAGATGCAAAACATAGAAAAACAGGGATATTGGCATCCCAATGGTTATAACCTACTCTGTTATTTCTTTTTAACAAGTCTTTGCTGTGTCCTTTTTCAGCAGAAATCTTTGGATAATGGAGTTATTTTGCCTCTGTATCTATTTTAAGTGAGACTGTAATCTGGCATTTTACCAATAACAAATGTAAAATGAACCTATGTATAAATACAGATATATAGATATAGATATAGATACATGGATATGAAAATTGTAGCAGAAAATTATACTGTTGTTAGCTCTTAAATGTTGTTCAGGAAGAGAATACAAAACTCCCCATACTCCATTACAGTCCTGCACCCAGATTACCCAAAGGGCACCTTCCTACACTGGCTTTTGCACTGATTTGCTCCCAAGAGAAAAGAGTGTAAGTGAAGTCATAACCTGGCCTCCAACCGTGTTCTGGTTTGCTCTCAAGGGAAAGAGGCATCAGAATTGCCAAAATTACTAAATAGGAGTGGAAGGCAAACAGATTATACACCTTGAAGAATTGCAGCTGCCACTGTCAGGGATCTGGGGGTCAGTCTGTGGCACCACACTGGTTTTTGTGCTGGTCTGAAAGAGGATACCTCAGGATACATGCCCTCCCTTGCTTCAGGACACATGCCCTTGCTTACTTTTAAGGAACTGTCTAATATAAAAAAACCCCTAGATCAGGTTTGTTGGTACTGGGCAAATTTTAACTCTTCACTGTATATCTATTTCCTTTACTGATATACTTTTTTTCTTAGAAAGATATGAAAGCTTTTTTTTTTTGTGAGAAAGAGAAAAAAACCCTGTTTATTATAATAATTATCGAAATTATTAAAATTTTCATAGCACTGTAATATAGCACTCACTTAAGTGCTACTAAAGCCATCACAGAAACTGCCACAGCTTGTCCTTGAAATGTTTGGGAAAAAAATGCTTACATTTCACTTCATGTTTGCACTAATATGTGCAATAACTTTCATGTTATTTTGTATCATAATTCATGCAAAAAGATAACAGAAAAGATCATGACAGCTCCTAAACTGGAAATGATTAAATGTATTGATAGAAATTCACAAGATTTTCTGTTTCATTACAGTGTACTTCTCTCCCCCCAGTTAAGCCTCCACATGACAAAGCAGCCCATGATAAAAGGTTATTGAGTACCACTGTATTATGCCATTAGTACCCATTGCTTTGGATCAATGGCAGAGAAATTCCCCACTGTGTTTACAAGCTGCAGCATTCAAAAAAAGACCCAAATAAATCAGATATTTTACACTAACAATATCCTACAGAGAAACCATTTTAACTTCCTCGCTGACACACTACTTTCCAGCTCATAAATATAACACAGTGTGCTTACAGTGCTGGCTAAGCCATCAGCAGAGGCACACACAGTTGCTCTGAGCCACTTGGGGATGTCGTGAGTACATGGGAACAGGTAAGGTAGTCAAGTGATACTTGACTGCATTACTCCATCACATGTTTTACCATTACTTTCGTGGCTGAGAAACTCTCAAAATACTTGCTAATCAACAGAGAGGAACAGAAGCAGTAGTTGCCCAAACACTATACTATTGAATATCAATTAAAAAATAGAATCATAAAATAGGCTGAATTGGAAGGGACCCATGAGGAAAAAAAACAACAAATACATTCTCATCTCCCCTAATATAACTAGCAAATTTCTAAGGAAGTTTATGGTCAAATAGCATTATTACCAAATACACAGTGATTTACTAATTGTCCATACCTTTAAAACATCTGATGCATTTAAAATGCATAATGGTTTGGTAATTGCTTCATCAAACTCAAAACTTTGCAGCTGGATCAGTTCTGTATGTTGTCTACTCTGGCAAAATTCTGGGGAGGAAAACCAACAGAAAGAAAGAAAAAGAAACTACCAGAAAGAAATTAAACAGTTTAGAAAGATCGGGCTGACAGCTTGTCTATCATGTTTTGATTTCTTTTTCTGGTCACAGTCTTCATCTAGACCCATTCTATGAACTCCCCTGTTTCTTCTGCCTGACATTTGGTACAAATATTACTGTTATGTCTGCATCTCATTTCTTTGGAAACTGGCAACTTGGGCATCAATCAGTGCTGAATGGATGCTGAGTTGCGTAACAAGTGACAACGTTGTCTCCCAAGATATCCACCACTCTTGTTTTGTGAATAAGTTTTGACATGTCAGACACAATCCTGATTCTTACAAATGTGTTAGAGTAACAAACCAGCCTTACAAATAACAGAGAGGGGCTTTTGTTGTCCTGAAGCATTTGTTTTCCTTTGCAGAATAAATATTTCTATGTTAATTAGCTTTTTCTTTTGTCTGGTATTATTTTGTGATTCATCTTCCATAAATTTTTCTATTTTTTTTTTTTTTTGGAAAAACATCTGCCATCAGCCTTGCAGTAAATCCTTGGCACACAGATACTAATCTTCATTAAAGAAAACGAAACACCACAAAACTCTCCAAAGATGAGGATACTCTTTTCCCTGGTGGGATACTCAGACACATAATGTTCTCCTTCTGTCTCCAGTCATCTCTGCTGGCAAGTGTCAATTACAGCCACAGGTTTTAGGGAAACAGAAGGATAAGAAACAATTTACAAATACTTTTCTCTGGAAACAGACAGGTGTAATGACTGAGACTGTTTGCTGTAACTGAATTTCATGCTGTCATCTATTCAGTCACAAATAGATGTCAGCTTCAAGGATGCTACACATGGGGAAAAAAGTAACAATAAAGCCCCTTAATACATTCTTGTATCTACCGCATAGCTAAGTTTGCCACTCTAGTTTGACTTCAGCAAAAGAAATCTTTACTTTTAGAGAAGCGTATGAGGTGATTTACAACAGTGCCTTGGTAGGCCTATGGAGTAGTTAGATTATGTTTATTTAGTGTAAGATGTCCAAGACACAACTGAGTGAATTCCAGTCCCATAACAAAACATTTTGTTCCAGATACAGACAACCAAAATCTGCAAACAAAGTGCCATGCCAATAAAATTAAAAACAGTTGATCAAATATTAACAGAAAACCATATAAATATTCTATAAAGATGTCAGCACAAAACAATAATTATGTGCCAGAGGTTTGATCAAACTGACGCTTCCAAAGATATAATTGTTCTGTGGGGAAAAAAATATTACTCTACTACCATCCTCAAATGCATAACAACTTCTGTTCCAACCTTCCAAATTCCTGTGAAATGCATCATAAGGGCACTGCTAACAATGGGCATATTTCTGAAAGCAGCATGGGTAGTATTCACACAGAATGTAGCAAGAACTCCATGCACAAACAGTTTGCATTTTCTCTCATGTTATGAGCTGTTTTTCTCCCAAAGACCAATAAATCTCTAGAATTTAAGAAGATGGATAAATATGGGAATCTCTGCTACAGTGATAAATATCAGAAGCAGTAAGGCTGAAGTTATTGCCTATGCCCAGGAGGGAAAGTCATATCCATGAGGAGAAGGTCAGGCACAGCAGACAACCCATGATTCCCTAAGTCAGGACTTGTAGGGGAAGCAGTTCCACTGGCCAGAGCGAGATCACCACTGTGGAGAACTGTCACTGACATAAACACAATACTCAAAATTTCTCCTGATGTACAAAAATTCACGTACATTCTGTCAGCTGAGAAAAAAATCCATTTGATACAACGTTGATTGTCCCAAATGAAGTAACTTTGGATGTTTGCATGAGCTTTTCAAAAAATACTCTTGTCCAAAAGCAGAAGGAAAATCCCTTATTTTCAGGGGGGAATGTATTTTTCAAACTAAAGCTATTTGATTGATTTGAATAGACAACAAAAATTAACATCTCACAATTCAACAGCAAAAACTACTTTAGACATAATGAGCATATTTACTTAAAAATAATGCTAACAAATTTTGTATCAAAATATCCTAAGTTTTTTTTGTTTTCTTTTTTTACACCAAAAATATTAAAACTTGTAATACATTTATGGGGCTTATGCAACTACATATGATAGGAAGAACAATTTTTTAAAAAATTATCTCTACCATCTATTACCTTTGAAAAACTTTCTCCGCTGACTACACAGTGAATTTAGGCATGGATTTTAGAAGAAACAGATAATCTAGTAAAGTAAACAAAGCTAACAAATTTTGTATGAAATATCATTAATATTATTTATTTTCTTTTTTTTACACCTGAAATATTGAAACTTGTAATGCATTTATAGGGCTAATGCAACTACATATGATAAAAGCATGATTTAAAAAAAAAATTATCCCTAGCATCTATTACACAAAGAGTAAACTCTGTACATAGTTTCAAAAAGATATTAAATATTCTTCCCTCTGAGTAGACTTTACTTCCTAAAACTCCATACTGCTTAAAGTAACTTTATGTGGGGGGGAATTTGGGGTTTTTTTCTAATTTGAGAACATGCTATGGTTTAATGCTTCTCCAGGTTCTGTTCACCAGAAAACTTTGCTCAATGATTTGTCTGATACAGAAATATATTAAGCTGGAAACCCATAAATCATTTAATGAAACCATTTAATATGTGGTTTTAAAAGCTGTACAGGATCTTTTTGTTTTTTAACAGGCTTTCTAGTGCCTTCAGTTCCCTGAACACTATGAGACTCTAAAGGAAACCGAAGTTCGGTATCCAAAGGTTAACTTCTTGGAGATTTAGATTATGAAAATGTCAATTGCACAAATTATAAACCCATTTAGATTTCTGATTAGTTCTACTTTTAGCATACAATTTAGGGCTCAATTTTGACCTCTCATCAATTATATTTTAGTTTAGCTGCATTGATTTTATCTAAGTTACCCCTGCTTTATACCAATGGAAACAAGATCAAAATCAGGTCCTGAGGGTAAAGTAATTAAAAATGTAATTACCACAAGAGATTACGCAACACAGCTACATCATTATTGGCTACAATTTCTTATATATTTTTTAAACAAAAAGATTACAATTACTTTGCCAATTTCATAGAGATTAGTCTTTATTTCAGAAATAATACTAGATGAGATAATGACAATCTAACAGGCACCTGAATGCACCTCCCTTTTAGGCAACTACAGCACACATAAATTAAGTGCTTAAGTTCACCCAAGCAGGTTTGCTCCCTGTGACAGAGAGGTGAGTGCACTGGAAAGTTCCAAAAAGAGAGCCTTGCCTGTTTAAACTGAGACCCGTAAATTTTAAAACATCACTTTAAGACTTTTGAAAAAATTCTCCACTGACTACACAGTGAATTTAGACACCGATTTTAGAAGAAATATATAACCTAGTAAAGCAAATAAAACTGACACATAACATTTATGTACTTTTTAGGTGACGTAGCCCACATTTTTCTCACACACTATCTACAATTTCTTCCTTCCTCTTAAATTTTCTTTTGCATTTAAGAGGTATCCTTAAAGCTCTTGGAGGTAATTAGCCAGGAGTTTGCTCTGACTTACCTCTCATGCAAATCTTGTAGGATCCAGGTTTCTACATACAATAGTGTAAGTCTAATTTGTGGTGAGCCTAAAGGTATTTTAAGAAATTTAAATACTGTGACTACTTATATGTAACTCCAGCTTCACAACTGCAGAGAATCAATTTAATTATGAAAATATTCCTATGAAGTATTGAAGTCTGAACTAATATTTTATAAAGAAAAAAAAAAAAAAAAAGCACAAAAGAGGACCAGAACAGCTTCTGGGTTGGATTCTATTCCAGTTTTTAATGGTGTGAATAAGTAGTGACTGTATTGACTCCTTTCATCCTGAATGTTGAACTTCAATCAATATCCAGGATGAAGGAGATGAAAATGGAGCTCTCTGCAGTAACACAAAACCATGCAACAATACGTCAGAAAGGCTAAACTTAAAAAACCCCTAACCAAACAAACCTGGTTCTGTTTTATTGCACGTTTACTCAACGTATTGGAAAAATAAGCAAGATTGCATAGGTATCTTGAATAGTTTATTACGGTTCTATTCATCTTAAATAAAAATTTAAAATTCTCCATTCTCCAAAAGATTCTCCATTCCGTTACTCATAGTTAGGGTATTGGGAGAGAGTAGGGTTAGTCTGTCTTTCAGACTGAATCCAATGTAAGCTGTTCTGCTAAATGAAAGTATGGAAAATGGTGTCTACATATCTAAGTCCTTCCAGATTGTAAAGGAGACAGCAAAGAGGCCGTAAACTGGAGTGTCACAAAAGCAATTAAACTTGAGTCTTAATAACAGCACAATCCTATGTTTTAATGAAAATTACTGTTTTCCTACACAGACTCTGCAGATCATTTTTCAATTACTATTTTCCTATGAGAGCCTCCAGGCCTTCAATAGAAATTACTGCTCCCTACATGTACACATAGCACAGAAGTTGCACTTGCCACCAAAAGCAAGAGACTCAAATTTAGTGATTCCAAGGCCCACCACTAGCACAGCAACTGAATTGACATGAGTGAGCACAGTGTACAATATGGGTCCTATTTAGATTGAACAATACAACATAACTTAGACCAACAGTGTATTAAATAACAGAATGTTATTTAGTTGCACAGGGTTGCACAGTATGTAAACAGAAACAGAACTACATCCTCTGAACAACAGTCTAATATCTTATTCATTTGAAAAAGCTCCAGTGTAATTATTTATCCTCATGAATGCTTTATAATATACATATTAAGATGGATATACATCAGAATCATAAACATCTATAGCTGGTTTCCTTAATGAATATGGTCTCAGCACCGCTTACTGTATGAAATGAAAAAAATAAATTACTGGTACTGGAATTTCCCACAATAATAAATATACTGAATGCTCATTACTCTTGTATGTACAACTAAAAACCCAGACTTAAAGAACAGCTTTGCTAAAACATTCAGAAACTCCTCTTCTGACCATTCAAATGACAAAAGTAGTCAATCTACTCATTACCTAGCTATGAGTTTTTGAAGATCTTTATGTGAGCACAAGGGGAAAAAGGGGAAATAGTAGGGATTACATAACTTACAGATTACTCAGCTAATCAAAGCTATACTGCAGACATGCTCAGGCATAATAAAAATAGCAAAAAATAAATCCTTCATTTTTTTCTGTCTAGCCAACAGTGGTTGAATCAGTCATAAAAAAAAGCTGGCAACGATATTCCCAAGTTTTATTTTAAATCTCTACTTGAAAGCTTTTTCTTTTTTTAAACTTGTAACTTCTCTGATCCAAAATAAAGGTTCATGAAATATACATATAAAGTCAGACAACATAGAGTCTCATGGAACTTTTTTAATAACACATGTATCCAAAGGAAGAAATCAGATCTTTATACATGCACTATGTGTACAGACTAAATAGAATAACTATCTTCAAAAGAACACAACTGCAAACATATTTTAAAAGTGGAACACACAACTGGTTTATCTTTTTTAAGAGAACTATTACAACATATATTACAGTCTTTAAGGTAATGTACAATTCACCATTAAATAAAATTCACCTTATCTGGACTCAAATTTCACAGCAGTTTGCCATACCTGCCTGGACTGATCCTATCTAATTTTTCACCAGACACATTAAAATACATGTCCAGAGTCATTAAGGTCCTTTGAGTTAGTGGAGAAGGAGACCCTGCTGGTCATTCAGATCTCAGGTAAGTAAGTCTTAGGTGTGCCTTTAAACTGGATTATTTCTGCAAGTGTGTACTAAAATGGAACCTTCATCACTTGACTGGCAGGACAGTTTTCTCATTCTACATCTTTCATAAGGTTTGTGTTTTTTTATAATTTCATTATCATTATTAAAATTTAAATCATTCATCTAATGTTTGTTTTCTCTAATAGAAATACAGAGATGCTAATTTCTGGTATTTGTCTCAATTTATTACCCACAGCTGGGAACTAGCCTTCCTAATTTAAACTTCTGAATCTATTTAGTAAATGCCTTGAAAACTTTCCCAAGAAGAAATCTAATCAAGGAAAGAGGCTGCCCTAAAAGGCCTAAAAGGCCCCTAAAAGCATCCTCTTTGGTACAGCTCAGGCACCCAGCTAGGAGGGCTGGACTCCCCTCTGAGGGATGGTGGAAACATCTGCCACTCTTCAAGAGGTAAATGAGGCATATCCTGTAAAGAGTCTGGCTTACTCAGAGTTTAAAATTTGTGTCAATACGCAGCACACAGCCAAGTTTGGCAGACAGAGTCTACCACCTACCCACCTTTCTGCTGCAGTCATTAACTTTTCTCCAGAATGCCTAGAAACCACTCTCATCCCCTAGATACAAACAGACTTTTGAGTTTTGCGAATAATTTCCACAAGATCGTATTCTATGGAACACATGCTAAAAATACATTAAAATCCACAATAAATCAGGATTGTGACTAATGAAGATTTGTGAGGTTTAACATGTGAACAGCTGGCCAGCTGACCTAGAGCACAACAGCCATATGTATGTGTCATAAGTGACTCAGCATGGCCTGAAGTTACAGGATCACCCCAAATTCTGTTTGAACTCTACGCTTTATGGTACAGCCAGGCCACCCAGGTTCCACACTCTAGTGTTAAATATGTACTTCTCTCCTTTTCAACTCTGTCTTAAACTGCTTGCCAAAGAATTTAAAAGAACAAAAGAGATCTTCAATTTGTTTTTTAAAATGCTTACAATGTATTTTTATATTTGCATTTTGTTAATAGATATATTTAATATCAAGGTAGGTCTCAAACCACCTCATTCCCCCCGCCACCGCCCCCAAGAAAAAACAAAGCAGGAAAGAAATTCCAAATCTGGAACATTTCAAGAAGATGGATTAGATTATTGTGAAATTATTCCATTTGATCCTTTCCTTTAGTTTTCATACTAGTCCATAGCTCAGTGCATATGGTTCAAGCAGGAAGAAGGGAATATGGTCCCAAGAGGGGAAAGGGAAATGGAAAGGGAATGAAAAAGGCTGTGGCTTTTTAAATCAGTGCATTCTTTCTGAAAAATCAGATGCCTGCATCTCTTTCATTAAATGTAAGATGAAGAATGCAAAATCTGGAAAAGTTCTGGCCCAGTCCAGACTGGGTAACAGTAGGTGAGGTGCTATGACTGGTCTCAAGTACTGGCTCCGAAGTTCCAGGAGGTCAGGAATGCAAGCAGCTGGCTGGAGTTTAAAGGAAGCTTAACTGTTGTGGGAGAAAGTCATTTTAATGGCTTACCAGAGGCTTACAGAAGGATAAGCTGTCTGAATAGATAAATGACAATGACAATAAAAACATTAGACAAAGGAAATTCTCCTTACCTATAGAATATCAATGTTTATCAGAGGAGCTTTATCTTGCTCTTAACAAGTTGAATCATGCAAAACCAAGATCAATAAGAGAGGATGCCTTTAAAGCTCCATTGTTGCATAATGAAAATTGCTTTGAAGAGCTGGCTGTGTGTTCATGGAGCTAGCAAACTGTCCCTGCAGGCGCTGGTGACATTAGGCAGCTCAAAATACAGTATTTCACTTGAAGCACATCTGACTCATTCTATTGGCATAAACATCACATGTTTAGCATTAACTGCTTTTACAACCAGCTTTATAAATATAGTGCTTCCCTTTCCAACGGCTGCCTTCTCCTTTCTTTTGTTGCAAATATTTTTGGTTGTTACTTTTGCCTCTGACAGTTTGACAGTTATTACCTTAAGACATTGCAGGTGTTCTTTAGTTCTTTCCAAAGAATCATCTAGGTACCCAAAGCCTTCAGCACATTAACTGGTGACTAATTTTTAATGGTACACCTAAAAGAATAAAGCTCAAAGGCAGAAAATACAAATAAATATAAAAGGATGACAGGAGTACTTCATGTTTTTTTAAAATCCAGTGGTATTATTTTTACGGTGAAATGAAGAAGAATCTAACCACTAGCACTTTATAACATGGCACTGTAAAACTCAGGTTATAACAAATGGAACACACTACACTCTTAATTAGGCTATAAATCAGCAGAGTGGAAGGTGGATTGACACTGTTGCCATTTCCTCAAGATACAGATTTCCAGATTGTCAGCGGTTATCTGGACAGTGAGAGTTTTGCTGGAATGTTGGTTATGCTTAAACAGCACCCTTTGCCCCAGTCATTCTGTGACTGAAAGTACACCTCTCTTACTTCCTCTGTTTCCACAGCAAAGTCTCTTTGCCAGGAATCAGGATGTGGGAAGACAATCCAGAAATGTCCCCTAGCCTGTGTCAGCTTTTCCTGGACAGAGCCACAGGCTTCTCTGAATAGAAGTCGATATGGGCAAAACTGTTTCTCCTCCCAGAATAAAGCAGACAAGGGAAGAAAGGTCAACCTTCCTGCTATATATCTGTTATACTATTATTTCCTTCTTATAAATGTACGATGAGACTGATTTGAACTTTTTTCTCTCTAAATTTCCCATCTTCCTTCCACATTCTCATTTTGTTTGTATTGAAATGTAAAACCGAAGTCCTAGTTCTTGACTCAACTATGATTAATGTTGTTTCATGTATTTAAATGTAAAGTTTTCAAAACTTTATGAAGTTAAATAACAAAATGTTAGAGCCTAATGAAGACTTTAAATGTCTCTACTATAGAACCAAAAAGAAAGGAAAAGACAAGCTTCTTAAATATAGCAAAATAGAGATATTGTAATATATCCAGAGCTATATCCAGTCATCAAAATGATGGGGAAGAGAGGTGACCCAAATTTACATACAGTTTACAGCAAGCTCTGGAAGTTATATTTCTGGGTGTCCTCTAATACAACCGCAGAAAACCTTTACTTATCTGTAATTTAGCTGAAACTTAGGTAACTTAAACTTTTACTTAAAACAGAAAATCTCACTACAGCAGACTGTGATGTTTGCTGTGGTGTCTGTCCGTGGCAGATGAAGAGGAGGATTAAAAGTTACATTTGTAAATCAGGGATGTACTAGCATTGAGTTGTTTGTTAAAGAGACAATGATGTTTGAACAGAGATTTTCGAAATTGGGCTCTTTTGTACATACTACAATTATCTCCCATCCTTTTAATTGAAAATGGTAAATTCTCTTCAAAATAATAAACAGAATATGGTACCTATTTCCATCCCTCTTCGTTTTGGAACAATGATGCAAATCTAGTCAGTAGAAAGCATCCCTAGTACTAGCCTGCATCCCCCAAAGGACTGTAAGGGATGTGATGCAGCACGTACCACTTGAGAAGGAGGCCCCAAGAGTAAAATGCTGCTAAGGGCTGGAAAAACAAATTATGTCGCTGCATCACTGGAATCATCCACCCTTGTGTTAGATCACAGATACTATTTAAAAAAAAATATGGGAGCAGAATAAAGAAGCAATCTAAATAAAATTAATTTTTGTCTTTTTTCTTCCTGACTTTTTTTTTTCATGGTATTCAACCACAGTTTTCTTCTAAATAAAATTAACATGTCTTTTTACAAATTCTCAAAAGGTTTGTTTTTTTCAAGGTAGCTATTTTGAAATTGCTGTCTTTAAAATGGTTTATTTAATGCACTTTATAAAACTACTTCTCTCTTAGACATATACTTTTATGTACTAACTTAGTGTTCCATCCTTCTTTTTAACTTTTTAAGTTTATTTTACTGCTTGCATTTTTTACAGCTTCAAGGTAAACAACAACCTCACCTATGTATATCAGGATACGGCCCTTAAACTCTCTGTCCAATGAAGGCTGCACTGTGGTCTTTCAGTCAAGATGTATCACCTGGCACTTCTTTTGTTTGGTTGGTTTATGCATTTTCTTGTCTTCCTGAATCATTGGCCATCAGTTGTGAATAGAAGCTAATACACCTGCTTTGTTTTCAGTGCTCACCAGAAACAATCAATACTACAAATGACTTGCACAATAATGACATAAAATAAACAAAAAAATAGTGCTAAACTACTGACCTTCTAATTATCACATCTTTATTGAGGCATGGCCTGCATATTTATAAACGCTGTTGGACTTCTTTATTGCCAGGGCATTGATTTTTGCCAATTAATGAATCTCTGTATACTGAAAGAATACTGTTCTTTCTAAATACAGATTTCTGATTATACAGAGACTTTCTTGGGAAAACACTGTAATTTTTCATTTTGATAGTCTTTTTATTTGTGAGAAACACCACACTGAATTTGCTGAGATAATTATCATGCTCACACCCACCAGTAATAAATATCATAAAATAAACAAACTAAATCCACCAGAGTAAAGCTGTAATAAATTGAATCACTACATTATGTTTCTCTGACCGAAAAAAAAAAAGGTAATACGCCCATGGCAAAGGCAATCCTGAATTTTGCAAGACAGGTTTTATAGCAACCAGGTGCTGCCATAGGTGCTGCCATAGCAAGTATTTATTTATTATTAATAGGTTCTCTCATTTCATTTAAAGACGTATTGTTTATTAATATTTACTAAAATATTGGGGAAGCACCACTTTTAAAGCACATTGATTAAAATGTACAGAAAGCGAGGAATTTCAATACCAACAAAGATATAGCTGCCTTATGTGTTAGGAATTTTCATCTAAAATGAAGTTGGGGAACTACAGTACTTTAAGCATCAGCATGTGGTGTAGTGACTGGAAGGTGTCTGGATGCTCATGCTCTAATGGTGATTTCAGACCAAAAAACCCATAAACCATAAAACATGCAGCTTTAGGCACACCAAAGTTAAAAATAAAATCTCCAAGACTCAGAGCAAAGACACCTTCTAATGTAACATCCCTATGTCTTGTTATTGGATTCATGAGAGTCTTAAAAAAGCCCCCCAACTTTATCACTGAAACACAATCTTCTGCATAGGTACTAAACTTGATAAAGATTAAAATTAGGCTTGCATCCTTATCTAGAAAGTGTATGTGACTGAACTTACACAGATATATTGTCCCAGGGGAATCTGGCAAAACGGGGTTTTGTTAAAATATGATCTACTGTGCAAACACAATCTCATTTGGCCGAAGCTTGACCAAAACGTCAGCAAAGCTAGCATAAGGGACAAAACACAGCATGACGAAACACTACACAGCCTAACAAAAAGATGCTTCAATGGAAATTGAGTGTTTACCATTATTGCTTTTAAATTTTCTTCCTTCTTCTTAACTGTGGAAATGATGGCATCTCTGTCTAAAGCAAGGTGAGAACAGAATTCAGGGCACTCAGTTCACAGTCAAATTCCTGCTTTAAAAGCTGCGTCTGTTCAAGTGCGAACATCAGTCTAGTGATTTATGCTAACAAAATGCAGGAAAACAAAATCCTGAGCTCACTGTATCTCTCTTTCAAATAGGGTTTCCCTGTGTATATCTAGGACTTGACCACAGCTCAAAAAGAAAAGGCTCCTGCCACTCAAAGGAAGTTGTCTCAGAAATGCCATTCAAAAATTTGCTGCTTGTACGACTTTAGATTACATAATGCTGAATATTAAACACTCAGCTTTTACTTGTTAATTACACCCATATATTCTTGCTCTTTCTTTTTACAGGTTAAAGTCAATTTATAGAAAAAGCACGACAAGTCCTCCATTGCAAAGAAAATTTAGGACATACTTTTGCAACTACTAGTACTGCCTGTGAGACCTACTCTGGAAAAGAACCAAGTGTAAGGAGCTGGAGTATCTCAGGAATGAGGGAGTGTGTGGGCAAGATGCCCTGGTACTTCTGTATCACAGATGTGTATGAAATACCCTCCCTTAACTACGGTCATTACAACCCTTTTTATTCACCAAAAAATGAATTTTGCTCTTAAGATCTGGCCACCTGAAAAGAGGCTTTCAAAGGCAGAAGAAAGAGCAGGTGCCATAATTTTATTTAAGAATGATGGCTTAAAGGATACTTTCTGTGCTCTTCTTCATTTTTTTTTTTTTTATTTTTAAAATATAGACATTTCTATGAGGATCTAAGACTAGGTTTCTAGCTGAAAGAAACCAGTAGAATGCCAGTAGAGCAGCAATTTCTGTTTTTGTATTACATTCGTAATTTTTTTTGTTTTGTGCAATAGTGAACAAAATTAAACTCACTGTTAATCAACATAACAATTCTGACCAAATTTAAATTCATGTGTTCTGAGAATACATGTAAAATTTTTCTTCATTAAAATGACTTTTTTTTTTGGTTGGTTGGTTGATGTAGATTTTGGTTTTGTTTTCCTTGTGTGTGTTTCTATTATTAATAGAGTAATATAGCTTATATCTATCTAGATGTAACTTAGTGCCTGGTTCATAAGACACATTTCTGTTACACTTGTACACATTGAAATATTAGGGTGTTCAGTGAAAAGAAAATGCTGTACTAATGTAAGTCACATGGTTCATACTACTAAGATTAAAAAATGAGCACTACAGAATATAATTATACACCAATGATTATCTATTCTTATATATAGTATTGTCTCAGTGTAATATAACTTGTAATATATAATACATATAAACTATATGTAATGACTATTAAATCTTTAGAATATAGGAATGAATAACCTAGTTACAAATACTCTGACAAAAGTATCTGTTAATGATTAGATATTAGATCTAATTAGATAATGTTTCATTTATATATTTATTTGGATTTATCCACCCGACTAAAATAAAACCATACACAAACCAAAAGCACCAATAAGATTCAATATTTTGTAATGTCTGAATTTTCTCATTGCCAAAAGAATTTTCCTTGGTAATTATTTATGTTCTTTTAATATTAGAACAATTTCTAATATTAGAACTTTCTTTAAAAAAAATCCTACAACAATCAAAAATGACTAGCATAATTATTAATTTTAAAAAGTGCAAATATATTTTTCTAGGTTTTACTGTGAGCTTCTTGACCTGAAGTCTGGTTAAATGTGTACTTCATCAGTCTTTAAGAAAAGTGATATTTTAAATACTCTGGGACACAAACTTTTTCAAGTCCCAAAATTTGCAGACTCTCACTAACTTCTGACTTAATGCAGACTCTCACTAACTTTTGACTTAATTTCCTAATCTAAAGTTCAAAAGCTATGCAATGTTTTTTCTGTCACGTCTAATAAAAAAAAAAGAAAAAGGTCCATGTCAGAGAGTTAGGAAAGAAGACATGGGAAATGTGTGTCGAACCAGCAGATAAAGATTTTAATCTAAAATGGTGGAAAGAAATTTGAGGAATCTGTATTGTTATCTAGACAGAACCATTGTAAATTGGCATAATAAATGAGCATGTCTTAATTACTCAGGAAGTTCCTGAAATTAGAATCATAAAGCTGTCCTTCAGAGTAAGGACTTTTGTCTATTCCACCATGCAGACCGTTAGAAGGAGGTAAACAGGACATTAGCATTTCACCTTGTCCTTGGCATAGCATGCCATTGTTACTTAGAGTAAAAAGCTTTTTTGGTTAGAGAATGCATTTTTAGATGCGGATCTAATGACTAATGTGTCAGCCTGAAGTCTGATGGGAGCTTTTTAATGCTATTCCAAAAGAAATGAGAAACAGTGGGCAAAAAAAAAAGAACCAAAAAACAATAAACCAACCCTGATAATGACACTGTCTTTCAGCTAGTTTGGTAGCAGAGTTATACAGCTCTGCAGATGAGAGATAATTTTAAGTATAGTTCAAAAATGAGGCAAAAAGAACCGTGATTCCATGGAATTAATAAGACATATTCATAGCAGAAAAGTAACTGAATTATGTCTATTTTCCCCTGTCTTATACATAAGTCACTGCTATCCTCTTTCTTTATCAGAAATACCTGCATGAAACAAGATAGAGTACCTCTATTTCTATCTTGGTTAGCAGAGCTCAGTCCTGCAGAAAAACCATAAAGCTGATTTGTGACATCACAAATAATGTTCCGTGTAACAGTTCTTATCAGATTTTGGAGTAAAGAGTCTTTGAACAACAAATCAGAAAAAGATGGATCATGAGCAGAAGAAGCTTAAAAAAACCTGGAAAAATTTAAAAATGGAACATCAAATGGGATAAAGAATTATTTAAAGCTAGTTTTAGTAAGGGCCTGTTTTCCCAAACTGTGTACCACAAATATGCAATGAGAATGCATATTCCATTTCTCTGAATATTTATAGTGCACTGGCAGAATTCCCCTTCTCATTCCGCCATTAATAATCAATAATGTTATTAGTATACCCAGACAACAATAATATCAGTAGGGCATGGAAACAGCAAGAGTGAAAGAAATAAACCTTAGTGTTACAGTAATAATTGTTTCCAGTGGCTCCTGAAGTGTGGTTAATAGTATATAAAAATATAAAGAGAATGGTAACAGGTTCAAAATTTAAAAATTTCCATTATCCCGTATTTGCCATAATTTATGAAGATGAATGTTTATGAGCATCTCCAGAACACTCAATAAGGCATAAATCCACAAAAGGTGCATTTAAAACATGTACTGTTCAAAGATGGACAATTTTGCCAGATTAAAAAGGAATTTTATAAAATATATTAAAAAGGCAAAATAATAATCAATAATCACTACTTCCTTGCCAGAATTTCAACTCAATTGTTTTGCTGCAAGTGTGGCTCAAATAAATATTCCTATATAAGTAAGTCACAAAATCCACTCTTTTCCACTCTTTTCATTGAAAGATGAGTATTTCATTTCAAAGGTCCGGTGCTCTTCCGCAAACTACTAAGCAGAAAAACCAAAAACCATGTCAGTCTGAAAAATTTTAGCCAAAAATTAAGAGCTTGGTTCTATCTGTAACCACATTTAGGCTAGGATTATCACAAAAAGTAAATATGTTCAAGGAAGTTTTGACTTCATACAACCAGTTTTATTAGGAGATGCTTAGCATTGATACTGCAGCAACGAAGAGTTTAAACTTTTGCCATTTGAGGAGTATACATGTCCATGGTCATAGCTAATTGTAAACACAGTAATGAGGCACAGAAGGAAAACTCTTCTTCTTAGTACAGAAAATATAGAAAAACAAAATGAAAAATTACCATAACTTATTTAAAGAGAAATATTAAAAATAGATGGAATTTTCATAAACCATATCTAGTTATACTTGCAAGTGAGTCAAATGTATGTAAAATTACCTAAAACCATGTAAATCTGAAGTAAAAGGGATAGTGTTTGTTAGCTAATGAGCTTTACTTTTTAATCTGCAGAGCTGTTGAAAGGAGAGGCATTTCAGAGCAAAGAAAAGTCCACCATATGGTGCAAGGAAAGACGCATAATAATTAACCCTTAACAAGGGAAGCACTGCATGCAATCAGCTTATGAATTCTCTCCACATTAGCTAGATTTCAAATGGTGACATAGTTTTAAACAAAGAGAAATCTGGAGGCTCCCCAGCAGCCCTCCTCAGGAGTGATGTGGCTCAGATATCTCTCTGTGCATCAACAGCTCACTCCTCTTCTTCCAGGCTTTAAGGCTGGGGAAAATGATTTTGAATTTTTTACATCTCCAGAACTTGTGCGTTAATTGTTTTGTTTTGATTCCGTAGCACAGATGGGCCAAAAAAGGAGCACAATACAGAAGTGGAATTCTTAATGGGCCTTTTGGAGCATGCTGCAGTTCAGTGATCTGATTGCATTCGCATGTAAACAGAGGGGCAGGAACAGGAGCCCAGATCCTGGGCTGCCAAGTGGGCTACAGGTTCTTCTGCTAATGCTCTTAGTGAAGATATGTACCCTTAAGAAAAATACAGTTCTTTGCATGGGAACACAGAGGGGATTAAATGATAGCTCTACTCCTTATCTCAGGATGACATCTAGGGTAAAGCACAAAACAGGGAGGGAAAAAAACCTGAAGAGTTTGTCACAATACAAATGCATTATTGCATTCTCACTTCACTCAAACACTTCGAGCATGATGAATTAACAGGATTTTTCTGAGCTTTCAATATTGCATGCAAGACCCTAAGAGAAGGAAATTTGTATGTGCCAAGGTATCAAAATTAAAACATCTGCAGTAACATTAGATGTTTAAACTTTATTGAAGTTTTCTAGGCACGTCTGAATTGTAAGTGCAAATGAAATGTCATGCTAGTCAGCTCTACCAAACACTATAGAATTATTGCTATTAAGAGATACATATAGTTTCTTAGAAGATTTCTGGTGCCTGCCATCAGGGATATGCTTTCTGGAAAGGAGGTTTATACACTTTGACAGATGGGAAGGATAAAATGTCTATCTTTTTTTTTTTTAAGAGGATAAAATTCTTTGTATTCATATGAAAATGTTGAAAACCTGTTTGCAGCTCTTAAATTTCAGCATATTTCCTTATGAAAATTGAAGAGGATTTCAGGGAAGAAGTAGGATCTCATTTCAGACAGCATAAATAGACAAACTGCAAGAGAAGCTTCCTAAGGGTATTTTTTTTAAAGAGACAAAAAAACAGGATTGAAGCACAAAGAAAGTTGAAGGGATGGAAGCGTACAATATATTCTTTATCTTCCATGAAATGGTCACTGTTTTGAAGCCTTTGAGGCTTAATCACTAACGAGTGATGTGCCATATGATAACTCAAAGCTCCATCTCAGAATCTACCCACACCAAACCTTTATTATTCCTGGAAACTACAACCTATTTCTCAATGGCTCACTGAACTGAACTCACATACACTCTGCTCTGGCAAGTGGGAGAGCTTTGAATTAACCCAAAGACAGAGCTATCCAAGCACAGCCCTTCATTAGCAGGAAGCTTTAGAAAGAACAATGTGACTTTCATTACCCCTTCAAACTAAATCAGAATTAATCTAATTTGTTTGGAAGCTGAAGAGGAAAAAAAACCAAACACACATGGGGGAAAGAGGAAGTGAAAAAGGGCAATGGAAGATGTGAGAGAGAGATGAAAGAAGAAAGAGGTGGAATCAACAAACTAGTAGCTGTGAAATCCTGGCCTGCAGATTGGCATAGCCTAATCTGCAATAAATTCAGGATATGATTTGCTCCAGCCTCAACAATTAAATCAGTATGAATGCTCCTTTATAAATCATTCAGTCATTTTTTTAATAAGATGAGCTTCTGGCAAGATGCTTTCCCTTACTGCCTCCTGGAAGAGATTACATTTTAAAAATCTTTTATTTCTGAAAGTCTTCAATATGCTAAAGTATGTGCTGCTCCAAAAAGCAGCTTTAGCTCTGTATGTCAACAAATGAATTGAGACTTAATACACAAAGGGAAAGATGATTTACACTCACTGTCTCTCACAGATTAGTGTAGGGAAAAAAAAAAGAACCCAAACCAACCAAATAAATAAATAAACCCCAAACCACTCTTTTTTACACAAGCCTTGTTACTTGGGATTTTGTTGAATCAATGCTTTTTTACTCATGCTTCCAGGAATGGGCTATACTTTAAAGTCAAATTCACCCTGATACAACTGGGTCATACTAGATTAGATTCTGAGCTCTGAATCAATCATTACCTGAAATGAGTCACAAAGCCACAGAAAGGGTTTTCTGCTTTTGATTTTTTTAACTTGTCATTTTCTTCCTGAAAGATAGCACTGCTAGAAAATAAATCATATATTTAGAAGGTATGCCTTTCTAAACAAATAATTTCATTTTCTGACTCTGAAACTGTTTAATCTGATGCAAGAAAATGGTAGGAGAAGTAAACATATTTTTAATCTACTAGTAGGTAAATTCAGCTCTGTAAATTCTTAAAACCTGTGCTTAAACTTTCAGTCAAGTGAAGTCAAGATATTTAAGAATATTCTGACTTTTGGTTATTTATTTTGTTAAAAATCATTGTTTTGTGGGATCAAGTCCAAATTAATTAACCCACCTATAGCTAACTGCCTGCTTTAAATTTAAACTACTTCATTCTCATACTCTAACTATATTTAAGAAGTACACAAAGTAGATCTATTTGTCCTTTAAATTTCAAACATTGCAGGCAAAGGATTAAAAACTCCATGTAACTATGTGTAATAAACATCAGGCAAACTTTGCTCAGGGAAATGCTAAGCTAAGTTACTCTGGGTTTACAAATGGTTGCCAGTGCACTTGGTAAGAAGATTCTCTGCCAAGAATTTCTACATTCTGCTGCGTTCTTCCTTTCAGAGTCCTCTTCTTCCAGTTTGCTTCATGTCTCATCAATCTCATACACACTGCAGAGGGAACAGTATAGAGGGAATCCACCTAGAAATGAGTACACCTGTTGCACATTAACTTCAAGGTGAATTTTATTATGATTTGTCCTTCCTTAGCTCTCCCTTTCAAGCCTCTGACTTTGGACAGAAAAAGACTGAAGCCTCGAAGAAATGAGCCTTTGTATGTTTACATACAAATTCTTAGGAAGAAAGGACTAGGGAAAAGCAAAAATCCTACAAACATGGTTATTAATTTTTCATTAAATAGTTTCACATTTATAAATCCTACCTAAAATATAATATACTATGTGTAATTTTCCATATAGCCTAGGCATTCTACTCCTCTTTTGACAAGATCTATTCTGTAGACAAAAGCAGTCAATTCTACAAGACTCCTATATATTATCAAGGATTCACAGGTAAGAGAAACACTAATTCATTTCAGGTCCTAGTATCTGCCTGAGATCCAAGATGTTTCAAATTACATATATCAAATTAGTGGACTGTTCCTTTTTTTTCAGTTGGCTTTTAAATTATTTGGAAAACTTAAATCTTTACATGTTCTCAAGGTGCCTCAATATATTTAAAGACACAACATTTTGTGTTGTCCACAAAAATCAGACTCATTACCCAGCGTGCAACAGGCCAAAAATTAGACACTAAAGAAAGATATTGGTTATTTAGTTCAAAGTTGCATAAGCCTGGCTGCTCAGTGGTATTCCCCAGATCCAGCACACACATTATCCGAACTTTTTACTACTCATAACTTCAGTAAACAAAGGAATTAGTGTTCACTGGCTACAAGTTACATAGTTTTTTTATTAATTAGTATTCTATTGGTTAATGATTCTCTCATTTCTCATGCTAATTTAGTCCACATGCTCAGTCTTTCTCTCCTTTTGAGTCAGTGGGTTTCTTGGGTGAGTGGTCCATGTCTCAGTGGTCATGATGCCCCTCTGTCAAAAGTACTTTTCACCCAGTTGGAGCTGATTTCAGCACAGTTGCTGAATTGGCTTTGTTAGTTTCTTCCTTATCTTGGGAGTTCTACCAAATGTCCTTGTGGCCTCTAAATTCTGCCTTCTTTGTGTCCATTATCAGCAGGCTGTCCCTCTTTGCAAGCTTTTTTAACCTCCCCCTAGGTCTGAGATCATTGAACCTATCAAGCCCTAAACCTTAACAAGGCAATTCTACCTACAAATAATTAGTTTTTCTACCACCTGTGCATCATTTACAGCTGGTTACCTGCTATTTAACAGTTTAAATCTCCTTTCTTGTTGATTAGGCATGAAAGTACACAAAGATCAAACACTAAAGAACATCCTTTCTTAAGAAAATTTTACACAGTCCACATTTTGGAACAGTGTAACTGATATGTTTGAGATTTTTACCTGTTTTTCAGCTCTAATCAAACCTACAGGAGCTGACTTCTCCACTGTGACTCAGCCAGTAGAGCCAGCAGCATGCCAGGAAGCCCCCAACAAGATATGCAACTAAGTCCTGAAACCCTAACAAGACCCCCATGATTGTTACTGCCAGTAATATTTCAAGACTAATTCAACAGTTTGATCATTGCACCCAGATAGTTTTATTAAGTCAACACCACAAATTTTATAATGTGAAATTGCCCTTCTGCAGTCATCATCTTACAGGGTTTTTTTTCTGAATAACCTGACCAAAAGTGATAACTGACATTCAGACACAGAAGGAAGTATCCACTCACACTGGAACATTCCTGAAGCAGCAGGCTATCATTTTATTAATTCATTATACGTGGCATATAAGAAGACTCTATCTAGAGATAGCAGGGCTACCACCCCGAGAACTGCTTGGCTGAATTCATCGAAAGATTCAGACCAATCTTTACATTCTCTCATCCTTCTTCCTGAGGGGAATAAAAGATATTAAAGAAGGAATTCAATTGTTAAAATCCTTTCTTCTGTGCTTTTCAAAGGAAAAAGCTCAACTATTAAAATACCAGGTCACCTCGCACAAGATGACTCTTCACTTGTTTGCACACAGAAGATGAGTCATAAGCTGAACTAGCTAAACACTACACATACTAGGTTATTCACTTCTAATTAACTGTTCTTCATCCCTCCTCCTCAATGTCCCCAGAATATTACAAAGAATGAAATAAAAATTTACTGAAGTTCTCTTGATAATCATTCCCTCTTTAGTTTCAGGAAACAGAGATTGGTCATAGCTGCAATACCGTAGACAAAATTTCTGCATTAAAAGAAGTGTAAATAGGACAAAGAGACACAGACACATTTAAAATCTTTACATTACTGGTTAGGGAAGGTGACACTCATGTGTCAGCTCCTTGTGGCACTCTGCAAAATGTACAACTCCTTTGCAGCTGAAACTGCGTGTTCCTTGTCTTCCTCCACCACACATTTCTACACTCAGCCTCCCTTCTCATTATGCAGGCTCAGACACTATACCAAACCCAAATATGTTAAAAATTTCTACACTATTAGTTCAAAAAGCTGCATACAACGCAAACTTTTTAAGAGGCAATCATGTTGTTCCATTCTTTAGATTGCTGTATTTGTATAGGAAGAATGGATGGTTGCATATTAGAAAAACTATGTTGTTGCTATGACTGGAACCCTCTGATGTTATTTGGAATGAAGTAATTTTGTTGTGATGGCCAATAAAAATTACCTGTGGATTAAATTGACTTTAAATGAAGACAAATATTACAAGGCACAAAAACTATTAATAAATATACTACTCTGATGCCAGGAAGAGAAAAAAAAAAAAAAACCACAAAAAACCAAGGAATATTTAAGATCCTCCTTGTAAGAACATGAGTTTATTTTAGTCTGGGATTACATGAAATAGAATTCTTTCACACAGGTATTCCTTAAACTTGTATTTTCTATTATGTCCTACCAAATGTAAACTGAAGGTGTTATGCAGGTCTTAAAGCTATGTGAAAGTGACCCTTGAGACACAGGGCAATGAAGGACAACGACGCTGGTAAAGGGTCTAGGGAGCAGGTGGTATGAGGAATGGCTGAGGGAGCTGCGGTTGTCTAGCCTGGAGGAATGCAGCCTCAGGGGAGACCTAGTGACAGGATAAGAGGACACAGCCTCAAGCTGTGCCCAAAGGAGGTTCAGATTAGACATCAGGAGGAATTTCTTCATGGAAAGAGTTGCTAAGCATTGTAATGGGCTGCCCAGAGTGGTGGTAGGGTCACCACCCTTGGAGGTGTTCAAGGAACGACTGGACATGTCAGTTAGTGCTATGGTTTAGTTGACAACGAAGATCAGTCAAAAAGATTTGGTTCAATGAACTCGGAAGTCTTTTCCAACCTAAATGATTCCATGATGCCTGCTCTAAAGGTGCTGAACCAGATACTGCTACAAAACAACCAAAACTGTATGGTCTCCTGATTGCTGCTCCAACAAGACTTTAACATCCTGGGTCTTTTGAGTTTCTCCACCCTCTCTTTTGCTTCTTGAGAAACCATCTTTTACATCAGTGTTCAAAAGAAGCTTCATAAACTTCCCTGGCAACCATATAGTTTCTATGGAGTGACTATTTAACTTTCTTTTTGACAGAACGCACAAATTTACCTTCCATGCTATCAAGTTCACATAGCCTGACATGATTACCAATCTTTGCTTAGTTCTTATTCATAAGCTATTTCCTTTGAAAATTTCCTTTAAAATAGACCTATTTTACTCTTCTTTATTAGTTCGTTTGGTTTTATTCCTCTAAAATCGAGGGAATATTGACATTTCTGAACACAATGGATAAACATTTGAAGAAATGCCACTTCCATTGAGTGGCAGCTGATTTACATAGTCTGATTTGGGAAGTTCTCCATCTCGAATAGAACAGGCTAAAATAATCTGGAGATATGTCTGCTTGGCTGACACACTTCCTAGATACTTCCTCTATTAGATAATAGGTTGTTTAATTTCTGAAATTTCCTGGAATCAGTATATAAACCCTGACAAATCATCACACTTTTAAGACTGGAAAGAGATATCTGTGTAACAAAATTTAATTCTCTGTTAACTACATTGCAGACAATATTATGTGGTCAGGATATGAAAATTAAAAATACCGTGGAGTTACTGCTATTTTGGCTGGAAGACTGTTCTAGAATGAGATGCATGCATTTTTTACTTAAGCAGCATTTCCTATCTGCCTTTCTCTTGCTAAACAAGCGAGGTATTTTAATTTCTTCTCACTTACGGGAGGCAAAATACATACATCTAACTCCGCTAAAGTGTTTGGGAGGAGTCACTAAACAATCTTTTTAGGTAGGAGAGAGATCTGAGTGGGAGAGAACTGTTGCCTAGGAAGCCTGATGCCAAAAGTGGTGCAGTGAAGGGGTAGGAGGCAGAAGTGACAATAGGAGGGGGAAGAAACTAAAGGAAGCAGTATAATGCAAATACTAATCTCTCTCTCTCCCTTGCTAGACTCAAACTCCTGTGGTATGTGATAAAACCCAAACAGAAGTGTTCGTATAAGGCTACTCTCTGGACAGCACACTGATAGATAGACTTCTGCTGGAAACAACTTTAGAGTAGTACATCACAAAGAAGTGAGTTAGGTCTCACTCCTTTCGTCTTCTTATTGCTTTGGATTACTGCAGCCCAGGCTTTTCAAAGGATGCAGAGAGGTGGAATATATCCAGGCAAATTACGATTCCCTTTTTCTGCTCAGTCAGCCAGCTGAAGAGCAGAAGTGCCAGGATGCTCCTGAAGTCTGTTCAAGCCCTGAGAGTTCCCCTTAGAGAATCTGCCAGGTGAGAAGAACTAACATCTTCCAACACCAATGCAGTGACAGAGGGGACAATGCTGCTTTGGCTTTGCATATAATTTTTTCCCTCTGTTTTTGACCTGGTCTTGGCTGCCACGTGACTCTTGATGCATTTTTTGATGGATAAAATATATAGACTCTTTAAAACAGGGGAGAAAAAGAGAAAGGAAAAAAATTAGAAGGGAAAATAGGAATGGAGATGGAGGAAATTTAGCTGAAAGATAATGTATGGCATTTCCAGGTTTCTATACAAAATATGAACCACATAGCAACCAGATTGTCTTTGATTTCTAATACTATAGGTGAATGTAGTCTATGTGTGTAGCTTAATCAGACCATTCTATAAGAAAAAATAATTACATTATAAATTATGAAAAAAAATCACATCAAGTAATCAGTCTGATTAAATGATTAAGGAACAAAACTTGGAATTGAGATTTTTAGATTCTTTACTACACTCTGCCAATGATTTCCTTCCATATCTTCAGCAACACTTGATATCTCTACATCAGAAATTTCCAGGGCAACACTGGATAATAATTCTTACCCTTATTTGTGATGGATGTGAAGATTGGAAAATAATCAGTACATCACACTTTCCTAGGGATTTGCCTTTACTTAGGACATGAAAGCTACAAGGTATATCTCTATGAAAATGTAATGTAATTACTGCATTAAACAGAAAGGTCATTGACTGACCCTGCTGTATTTAAAAAGAACATTTCTGAAAGATAAGACCATTACTACTATTTGTATTTTAGCAACAGTGTGTGAGGCAGTGAGATTATCCTTGCTTCTCTACAATCACCAGAAATTTTTCTTCTCCCAAAGATGACAACTATGAAAAATACTTGCTTTTTTATACAAGGCATGTTTCAATTAATAATAATAATAATAATAATAACCCTTTGAGAAATGTGTTAGCTATAGGTTCTACTATTACTAGTAGAGAATAAAAACATAAATCTGAAATCATTATATGTATTAAGTTCATTATATCTTTACAGACTGACTTTCTAATTGCAGCAGCAGCACAGGAGCAACTGGTTCTAGAATCTGTAAATGAAAAAATCCATCAAGCTACGATTGGTAGGTTGTGAAAAGGCTGTTTAGTACAAAAAAATCTTTGGTTATCAAAACAAAGCAAATTATGCTAATTAGGGTGAAGATGAAGCTTCCTTCAATTTTGCCCCAACTTACTCAAACTATTAAGCTTTTATTTTATATAAATAGTTATACTTTACAACTGAGTGTGCTGACACATACAAGAAAAATAAACACAGCAAAGACTTTCCATTTTTAAGTCATCTATGCCTATTTCTTCCTCAAAATATAGAAAAGGAGATAAACAAGTTGGTTTGATTTGGCAAACAGAGAGAAAGATGAGGAATGAAAAACCCCCTCTAATCCACATTTACTAAACCTGTCCATGTCTTTGGCTCCCTGAAACACAAGTAAACACACAGTCTTGACTTTATAAGTGAGTCGAAATGTGAAGGCAGCAGCTCACACCAACTCCAAATCGGCATTCTATCTCTTGCTTTCAAAAGAAGTACATTCAAACTCATGTTGCCTTGAAAAAAGCAAACCATAAGGAAACAATCATGTCTCAGGATTCAAGCAAAAGGAGAATGATGTGCAATTTCTGTTTCAGTTGCAACATGTTCAAATATACATTAAGACTCCTTTGCAGCAGACTGGTTTACTTAATCCATTGACTTCCATTGTTTTTTTTCCAGGTACAGCCCACTGTGTAACATTAATGTCTCCACACCAAAGGTAAATAAATGTACCACGATATGTTTGGAAATTTAAAACAAATTGATGCCTTTGCTAGGGCTACAACACCCCTTCCAGTGATATTCTTTATGTAAGGCACTTTCTTCTTCAGAACACATCCATACTAATTTCTTTATGGATTGCTAAATTAAATTTTAAATTTCAGCTCCTAATTGTAACAAACAGATTATGAAAGGACTTTTGTTCTTTCTCTGCTTTTATAGCAGCTGAATTGTCATCCAATATTTCTGCCTCTTTATAGAACACAGCTTAAATATGGCCATTTTCCTCATTTAGATAACTCCTATTGTCTTTGTTATCAACTATTTTGGAATACACTTCTGATTTCAATACCTTTCTGAAAAGCCTAAATCCTTCTGGCACATTTTATAGAAAAACTCGTATAAAGCAAGATATGGTGTGAAGTCACATGTATACATTTCCTTATCTATTTATACTTTAATATTCACCACCAGTTCTTTGTAAAAACTGTACCTGGATTTAGCACAAATTTTAGTTTTATGTATGCCATAAAAATAAAGAAATGCAGCTAAGATCAGACAATTCTGTTCTTTTCATACCTGCCCTTAAATACTAATTGATTAAATGCTGGGTTTTAGTAGAAGTTAAGACCAAATGTAGTTTTCATATAGTGAATTTTTAGTGAAATTACACATCAATTTTAGAGAAAATTTATGTATGTATGTTATCGTTTTCGCCACTGAAAAAGGAGCTCCAAAAGACAAGCTTTGTATTTCCTTGCTGTACCCTGGGGAAGAACAGCTATATTAGCTTTTTCTAAAAGGAGCGCAGCCATTACTGTACAAAGCTTTTTTGTCAAAGTTCATTGCACAAACTAAGAACATATCCTCTAAATTTTCATTCTAATTAGATGTCATGGAATATAATTTTCATAATTAGGTGATAAAGTGGCTACATGTTATTGAAAAATCAACATAGAGCTCAAATTGAAAAATAATAAGAAAAAATGTGGCATATTCTTTCAGGTTACCAGGTTTATCTATAATATACTAAACTGTATAAATGCCAGTGTAAAAATATTTTTTGTCTAAAAGTTCTCAATCAGTGGTAATAAAACTTAGTGCTCTGGAAGCAGTATGGTCCAGCACAACTAGTAAAGCCCTGCGACAGCATTAAAATATAGGTGAGATGAGAATAAACTTACTGCTTCATAGGTCCCCAAGAGAATCTGGGCACAGCTAGGAGATAATCCCATTTGTAAGAGGTTCCCTACGTCCCTCACCCCTGCCACAGAAACTGTGTCTTCTGTCCTGTGGAACTGGCACAAGGTAAATATGTGTAACAAACCCACTCCCTTGTAAAGCATCATGGCTTTTTATCTCTCATGCCATTGTTTCACCATCATTAAGTTTGCATAATTATGCCAGTGTCTCGCTGTTGGGGAGTGCGCTGTAGTGCACAAATGCAGATGTGCTTTAAAAAATGGCCATGACATAAAAATGGACATCAAAAATTTGAATGTATGTATCATTTTTCTTTGCAGGTGCACTCTACAATTGAAACTTCTTTAAATGCTGCTACCTAATAATTTTCTTATGCAACTTTCCTACGGGGAAGAAACATGGCACTTGAATTCTGTACAAGCTTATATTTTCAGGAAGCCTAGTTCAGTGAAATGCAGGATTAGGATGCCTTTCTGGCACTTTTTCATGTTTCCCAGGCTGGATTATGAGGGAAATTGGAACGGTCCCCAGGAGATGACAGCTGAAGGGGGGGTGCTTTCCGTATTATAGCAAACTCCAAGGATGCCCTAAGGTAAGCAGAATTGCTCAGAGTTTGCACAATGCCACATGCTGTTTCTCTGTTATTGAAGGCACCATTACATCTCAGTACACTGTACATCCACAACCCACTGGCAAGAAGGTGACAGGCATCACTGGTCATCTAGCAAAGCAGTTCGGTTCCCTTAGACTGTCATTTATAATGCAGCCATTTCATATGCCTGGAGAAATACTTTTCTCTGCTACCTTTGCAATGAAAACAAACAAAAGTCTGCTTCAGAATATCACATGCCAAACGGGAGGGAAAAATTCCTTGCTGCCTACAGGATAGTAATGTGAATGAATAAATCTCACTTGCCTGTATGTTACCCCATTTGTACAGGAATGCCACTGGTGCAGATCTCTGCCATGCCAGTGTTATCAAATGCTGTGTATAATGAAAAAGAAAGAAACATGTTCCACTTTTCTTCACAGCCCAAGGTGCATCTACAACATTCGGGAAAAACTTGCAGAGGAAGAACAGTTGTTCTGGGAAAAATAATAATATGGTGAAGAAAAAAAATGAAACTGTTTATGCTTTAAAAATCTAGTTCTAGAAATAACACTGACCTCAAATTAATCCTTGACATAAATGCATGGCATACTATTAACCTAATAGGTTAGTATTAGGTTAATAGTATGTCATAGGACTGCTGCATGGCCAGGACCATAGAAAGAGTGTACTTCTGTTCCTCATTCATATTAAGCTCGTTCTAAGGAGGTTCAATCTGAAATGCTTGTTTGAAATGAATATTTTTATCTCTGGATCCATATTCTTCCTTTAAGACTCCCTGGCAGTGGGACTCTCTCCCACTGTTTGCACAGTGCCTGGCACAACGGGACATCCAACCTCATTGTGTGCATTAGACACAACTGTAAAATCATTACTGGCTACACATGTCTGTTCCATCTTGGTTCCTCACTACCATTCACACGGCCTCTCCTCCCTCACATCTCCAGCTGAATGTTCTCATGTGTGAAACAAGAGACTACATTGGTAAATATGAACTATACAGATTCTGAAATCTGCCAGCAAAGCATACTTTGTAATTAAACATCAGCAGATGTGTGTTATTTGCTAACTAGGCCTTAAACATCAATACATTCTGGGTTATGTTCTGCACTCCTCAGGCTATTTGTTAAAGCATAGGAATAGCAAATGTTTACCTGTTTTGACATATTTTTTTAGATTTATTTTTAAACCTTTAACTTCCTGCTGGATTAAATTTATTCTTACAAGGCCAAAGTAATAAAAATTAAAGAAATTTGCTGCTAGATGATCTAATGAAGCACCCTCTCCACTTCCAGTCATTCCTGCTTTTTAGCATCTTCAAGCCTGACATCAGTTTTGGATGCAGCTAAATGCCAACTATCCCGATAAACATGTACACTACCAGCTGTGGCTCCATCTGCTCAACTAAACATTTTCACACCAAATCTGCCGGGGAAAAAAAAATACTGTTTTTGGAGTTGGTTTGTAACAACTGAAATATTAAAATCTTAACTCCAGGTGGCCCTCCAATTTTTTATTTCTTCTGATGAATATATTTAGAAAAAACACGACCATCTATTTATAGTCTGCTTCAAACTCAGAAAATCTATGGCATGAGCTTGGTTCAAAAAGCAAAGATAAATAAAATGTAAATTCAGAGCTGATAAACCTTCACGTTGCCTTTTGCAGAGCCCTTGCAAAATGCCTTTGTGACTGTAACCTGACCAATGTGCAGCTATAAATAGCTCCTGGTCCCAGCCTGGAGGCTGGCAAAGCCGGTGTCTTCACCAGCCTGCTCCCAAAGCTCTGCTTTTGGAAACTCAGAGTGGCAATTGTCACTTCAGTACATTGGGATGACAGCTGTAGTTTTTCAGAGCCTTTCATGAAAACAAAAGATGGCCCCCCTCCTTTTTTTTTGAGGAGAAGGAGGGGGAGGAATACCTGTAGGATCAGTGCAGACAACATGCTACCAGAATCCTGGATGTCCCACCAGTCTGCACTGGCTTCTCTCAAGTCCCAGCTGTGTATATACACCCCTCTGTATCAGGCAGAGATCCAGCTCCTGATCTGTTGAACTCCTCTTGCCTTTGAATAGTCAGGTCGTCTTAAGCAAAGAATCTTAAGCAAAGAAATAGAAGTCCTCAAGAAATGGCAGAGAAACACTGTGAATGTGGCTCTTCCTTGAACTGCCAGTCATTTTAGAAATTTGTGTGGTAATGAGAAGGCACGAGGAACAGCACCTGCCACTGTGCAATACGCAAAAAAATGTACTGAGTCTGAAACGGGAATAAGGTTTGAACTGCACAAAGCCAGTGCTTATCACTTTCCCCTCCTCCACTGGGAACTCGACAGAAGGTGTGGGGCAGTCCAGTTCTGTCACCATGAAAGCTTGAGTGGCTATTGTGAAACATGGATACCACAATAGCTGGGCCAGAGAAGAATAATCCATAAGAAGTTCAAGTATGTGTTTCCTGCTATTCCTGCTAGAGTCTGTACACTGCACCTTCTGAGAGTACTCAACTGCACATGCCAGAGTCCTGAGGTAATCTTACACCTTCAGGAACAACAGCTTGAAAATAATGGATACAAGTCCATTTGACTTGAAAGACCAGCTGATTCAGTCCATCAGCTGGTTTGTACAGTGCCATCTTAGAGGCAAGACCAGAACAGCTCCCTACCCCAGCTAAGGCTTTCAAACAGTTGTAGTAACATAAGAAGTCAGAAACCAACAAAATAATCGATGAACAGACTGTGGTTTCAAATATAAAGAAATCCAAGAGGAAACTGAAAGAATGAAAAGGTATGATGCTTCTCTTAATTTCTGCTGAAATCTCAAGAGTAATTTTTTTGAAGTGAATGGAGGAATGCAAAAACTTTCATACTAAAGAGACATTAGACTCATTTAGTTGCAAAGTACTCCTTTACAACTAAATACCTTTGTGTTGAAGAAAGTTAAATTTTATTTTTGGTATTACACCTTCCTATTTTCTGGTACGTATATTCCTTACAGAAAATTTTTCCTTATAGAAAAAAAAATCCTGCTACATCTAATGAGTTCTACTAATTAAAAGAAATGTCACCCAGGAATGTGCTTTAAGTAAATTTGGCAAGCAATTAACAGCTTAGACACCACATCAGAGACTTCTGGGCTTTTTTGATACAGCTTTCTTGTGATTTTGGTCTGAGTTGATTCTTACTAGTAAAGCCTAGTATGTAGGAAAGTCAGAAAATTTATTCAGCTGGTGGAATTAAAAAACACAAATTAAAATTGAGAAAGGTATCCAAATTCTGCATAAATATGTAGGTTTGTGTATTTTATTTTTCATGTTTCACTTAGCAATGACTTATCTATCTGCAGAAATACAAACGTGTCAGTGGAAAATGTATCAACTAAGTTAATCACCTAACAGTTCTTACCAGAGATTATACACTGCAATCTAGTACTTACTGTTGCTGTATCTAGCAAGTTAATACAATCAAACTGTGAAAAGTATCTATCTTTCACATTTTTGATTGAAGAAACATTACAAATAATCTCAGTAATAAAACTCATTATGAGACATATGAGTGCCAGAAATAAACCAAGTGCCAAAATAATTCAAGTATTATGAAGTTACATGCAGAGGCACATATAAATAAACCACTTTACTACCTTCTGTAGCTTCAGTTTCTCCAAAAGAAGTACTACGAGCATCAGTCAAAGAACAATGAAGAAACATGTTTTTGTAAAACAAAACAAACAAACAAAAAAAATGAAGAATTTTAAAACCAAGATCATTACCCAGCACTGTACACAAATAAATTGGGGCTTCTGTTGTTTAGTAGCCAGAATCTCTGCCTGCTGGCTAACAGTAAGGAATAACATTTAAAAATATATTAATAACATTTAACTAAAAATTTTAGTATTTAACTTTGGTGTAAATATTGTAATACTATCTATGTGAAGAAAAAACTAATCAAGCAGCTTCTTTAGAAGAAAAGATTATGGCATATCAAGTTTTCATAACAATGATTTCTCATCTATATAGTAATTTGTTATAATTTGGCCTATTTTCACTGGAGTTCTTTGCGCTCTACTAGTTTCTAAGTCAGAGATATCCACAAACAAAGAAGCATATAAATGTAAGATACATTCCTTGTCCTTTCTCAAGGAGGAGGGGAATGAGTAACTGAACACCTAAGCTTCAAAGTGCTTTTTTGTTCTGCTTATGGCTGTTTCTGTGCAACTATCAAGATAGAAGCAAGTCCAAGAAATTTGCATCACACAGAGAAATAAAGCAATATTTTGATAGTCATCAGATTCCTTGGGAATTAACTCAGAGACTTTGATGCAAACTGTATTGCTGTATGCTCTCTCCTACAGATAAGCCTCATATTTTCTGTGAAGAAATCTACCGAAGAACTTCCAGCAGTGAAACTATCAAGCACTGAGACTTCAGATAGCCTTTTAGATATCCAGGCCCAGGCCAGAGAGTCTTGAAGATAAGAACAGAGACTGCAGTTAAGCCTAATTCTCTGAAAAGCCAATGTCAGGCAGTCTCCTGTTTCTGGTGGTCTGAGCTGCTGCAACCTTTTGTACTAGATAACTTTCCCTAGCCAGCAAGAGCTTTATGCTCAGGTATACTGGGCTTCTATCATCCTAGGGAGAAAGAAGAAATGAAAGAATAACTACATACAATGCAGCATCCAGCAGCATGAGGTCAAGTCTCTTGTGCAAAGGGGGAAAATGGAGTTTTAGTTACTAGATGCCACTCAGTAGCAGCTTTAGTGTCAACACAGCATACAGAAATACTACAAAATTATGGAATGCATTGATGAAAAAACAATATATAACACTCACCAGAAGATCCTACAGTGGGCCTGGAATCTCAGCCTTGTCACTTGATTCTGTCTGCCTCATTTAGGTTCAGTTTCAAACAACTATTTATTTCTGTGCTGTTTTTTGCAATCAGTTGCCACTACAGTGAAACTGGAGTGGTTACAGGCCTCAAAGGACAAAAGGAAATGTATGTAATCTGCATATTTCTCAAGCATACCATCCGACCTGTTCACACAGTAGCTGAATATAGATGCCAAAAAGAGTTAGCAATAAAACGGATTCTTAAAAGACACCGGAATGAAGAACAGAAAGGCAGCCTGCCCTGACTGCTGGTTGGATGTGTTTTTCTGGGAATAATGCCAACCATTTTAGTGTATTACTTTGGATCCTGCGACCTCTCTCAAGCAAGAAAGTACTATCTCATGATCAACTGTGTTAAATGATTCAGATATGTCTAAAGTGATGAGAATAGATGTCTGTACTGTCTTCATTGATAGGAGCAGATTACATATGCCACTAAACCATTTCAAGTCCTGCTTTAAATTCAGATTGTGCTGGATCTAGAGTTTTATCTTAATTTAGTTAATGCAGTTGGCCTTTGGCTAGCTTCTCTCTGAGCCTGCAAAGAGTTTCACAATTATTCTGTGTCTGTATGTGGGGACAGACAAAGAATAAACGATTACAGTTTGCTCTAGGGTGAAATGTGGAACTCTTACAGAGCACATGGAAATGCTACACAAAGATTTGGGACAGGAAATGAATAGCTAATCCAACTGAAGCTACAGGGGGAGTGACACGGATGTGAGACATGATTATTCAAACTGGAATTTGCTTAGGACACTGAGGTTAACGCCTCTCCTCTTGAAAACTGTGTCAAGTCTATAGCTGACAGGACTTCAGGGGTTTTAGTTCATCTGAAAAGCAACAAATCCAATTGCAAAATTCTTCTTCCCTCAAAAGGGACAATGAGTTTGGCATAATAGAGTCAGAAAGAACTATCTTCTGAATCATCCTTAGCACTTCTTTCAACATTTGGATTCACACTGCAGGTATCCAGTTCCAGTAATAATACCCTCCATTATAACTCAGTACGATAGGTGAAAAGAAACAGTTTAAAGAAGTGTAGCTACAGTGACCATGAGTCAAATACTTGTGTAATTTACCACTGCCAACTAACTAAGTAACAACAGACAGCTAACTAAAAACTGGACAGTGTATATGGGAAAATTTCCAGGTTATTACTTTAAGTGAAAATAATAGTTGTAAGTAGGTGAATGAAGGTTATTAAACCACATATATATATGTGCACTCACACATATAAAAGAATCAGAACATATAAAAGATGTTCACAGCTGTACAAAAACTGCTACATCTTTGTGGGATTTTGCTGATCTTTTAAGAATGACAGATCAATTTGTTAAAGGAAGAAAAATGGATTCAAAATCCACAATGTTTTGAAGGCAATTCCTTTCAGAGTTCTACTTTTTGATAAATTAATTATGATCAGCAATGAAGAAATCCATTTCCTTTCCATCTAAGCTTCAAGTAATGATATATAATAACAATAAAAAAGAATGCATATAAGCAACTCATGCCAATGCCCAAATTTCTAGAAGTAGCCTCTAATTTTCCATTACTTGGTTTTTGTAACTCACGTCATGATTTTCAGAAATGTCAATTGCCTACAAGTCCAGTGGTATTTCGGTTATGCAGTAAAATAATTTTGACAAGAAGTCTGGTGGGTCTCTGCTTTGTTGTGTTCATGAAGCCCGACTGAACAACTTGGTGCAACATAAATTTGTGTCCTATCCTATCAACACAACTTCTTCCGTGACCCTTTGAAAGAAACAGCTCCTTCACAATAAACACTGCTGAAAATCAGACCATGGGCATCAATCAGTGGGCAGCCAGTACCTGAAGCATTCAGAGAAAGCACATTTTAAAACCTTGATCCTATTTCTACATAAACAGGCAATTCTGTCATTACCTATAATCTGTAATCTCAAAGACATTCCCCCAGGGGTTTATTTCATCAAGCAAGTTAATGACCCATGGCAAAGCACCTCCTTATAACACGACTCCAAACTTCATTTTCACACCTTGATTATGACTGGCATCTTCTCGTTTCACCTACAGGAAGGTGCTGAGTCATTAGCAGCAAAGAATATGAGCACAGAAATTTTAACATTAACAAAGCCAGGATAAACACAATCTTCCCAAAGGTCTCTTGAACTTAGACACTACATAAAACTACACTACCGTCATCTCTAGCAGAAAAATCTCTGAGCAACTAGTTTTTGTGCCACACAAAGGCAAATCTTGTTTAAAATGCATTATAAAACCAGTTACTATTAAGGATCATAAATTTGCCTTCTGGGTTTGAACCACTGAGGGCATATTAGCAAAAAAAAAAATCTAATTTGAACTCATTTAACTGTAGTACCAACGTAAAGCAGTATTTCCAAGTACTTGTTTTACTCACTACAACATGATTTGTCTTCCCACAAATTGCAGAGAAGTGTTTTGATGAAAAAATGGTGAAGTCAGAATACAGTCGAATGGATTTCTAGCACCAATGATGCAGAACTTACAGATTCTAAAATGTTAACAAATGCAACATTCATTTAAAAGTAAACAAACTGGGACTAAGTCTTTGCTTGCCTTATAAATTTACTTTATCCAATGAAACAACACTTACTCTATGTTTTATCAGTCTTGACATCGATATTAAAACAGATATTACAAAGCGCCGTAATTGTTTATACATCCCTTCCAGCCATTTCCATGTGAACAGTATCCTCCTTGTTTCCCTACCCTACACACAGGGATTTCATCATCTCCAGTTCACATATCAATTACCAGACTTGTGCAATCTAAACAAAATTTCTTCTTTTCTATGTCCAGCCTCTCTTAAGCAATAAAAAAATACCATCATAAGATTACAGGTGAAATGTTTCTGAGAAACCAGAGAACATAAAAAAAATACTTTCCTAATTAAGAAGGTAGGAGTGGAAGGGTACTTTGAGATCACTATGTCCAGTCACCTGCCATCTAAGGCGGCCATGTGATGTCATTCCTCTCAAAAGAATATCCACACTACATCTTAAAATCGGATTATGTGTCCCACTACTTCCATCAAAAGGCTGCTTCGGAATCTCACTGGTCTGATGGCTAAAAATGTTTAAATTTCCAGCCTAAATATCTCATGGTACAAAGCCAACCATTTGTTTTCACATCTGTACTAGTCATTTCTGTAAGTTGGAATGGTATTCCTGACTGTTCCCCAACATTAAATCCCAGTATATTTCTGAATACTAGTGAAATCTGAGGCAGTGTGTACTCTCCCTGTGATTCCTTTGAATCTCTATCAGGTGAAATAAAGGCAAGAGGAAAGGAAAATCAGGCACTATACATAAACATGGCTCTGTGGACTAAAAATAAGGATATTCCTACCTAAAGACATGGAAGGAGCACAATAAACTCAACAGTTAAGGAAGGGACTCTCCTATTTCACAGGTTATAGTATAGCACTGGAACAGCATTTCTCAGTCACAGCACCCTATTTTAACAGAAGGATTTAAAAAATTAATTTTTCTAAAAAAAAATATCATGAACACTGGTGCACTCACCTCAGGACAGGTTTTCTGGCTCTCAAACCCACCTACACTCCAGTGACAAATTAAAGGCAGATGAAAGGAGCTACGTTTTCAGCTAAGCAGGTCCAACAACTTTTCTTCTAGCATGTTTCTCCTGAAACCTTCTAAGTCACTTGACTTTCTAGAAGTAGAGGGTGAAATTTCATACTCTTCTTGATCCCCTCCTAATAAAGTGTTACTGATAAAATATTCCAGTTCTCCGGTCTTCTCAAAACCAGCTACTCCGTCACTTCCATTACATGAAATCTTTGGAATAAGAACTGAGAGTAAGAGGAAACTGTTCTTCCTCCCCATCGGAGTCATGAGTACTAATGCAGGACCCAGTAATCAGCACACAGGCCTCTCCACGCGATTTGTTTCTTTTTTGAACTGTGAAACTGAGCTAATTATCACTCCTTAATGTAGCGTTAAACTACCTGTTTCTCCAGGCTCACAGAGATGATCACAGTGCAGATGCAATAAAAAGAGGGTCAGGTCTAATGAAGTCCGTGATGAACTCACACTGAAGAATAAGTTGTGTTTTACAAGTGGTCACTCTTGGACTTTTCAGAAGGAAATAATAAATTTATCAAATCTCAAAATATAAATTACTTCACACTCGTTAAAAAAAATCGGGGTTTTTTTACTAAATCGGAAGTATAGATGGCTTAATGACTATTTTTGAAAACTGATCTGCAGCTCATTGTCATTGATCATACAGCCATTACTAAGCTTCTGCTTCCAAACTGGTTTTTTTTAGCTTTTTAAGATCAGTTGAAGACAAGAAAGCAATAACAAGAATACAGTGCCTAATGTCACAAAAGTGAAGAATTTGCTTTCAGCTCTTATAGGAGTCTAAGACTCATCTGTTTCATTTTTCATCACAGTTAATCTCTGCAGATATTACAGTATATTAAATCTGTATCACAGGCATATATATCTTCAGTTCTTCTATTACACGTATATTCATGACAAAAACAAACAAAAAATACTCCAAATCTAATTCTCCAAGATGTCTCATGTGAGGAGGATATGTGAATAGATTTCTTTTAATTCATAACTAGTTATCAAAAATCTAACTACTATTATGTTTTGCAGTATTAGATCTGCCTGACTGTATGTTAATTTATAAATTCCAACAAAAAAAGTTAACCATTTTACCCACTGTAACACTTGTAATCATCTTACATTATTACTTTCTTTTTTCCCTTCATATCCCACCCTCAAAATGGATTTAATAATACAATTAGTGTTGATCACCTAAAAGGTTAATTTCCCGAATGGTTAAAATGTGTTTTAGAACTGCATTTTCAGCTGTTCTAAGTATGAAATTACACTTGAGACAATTCAGTGCAATAATCTATAAATCTGTGTGTAACAGTTCTGTGGTCATATTTTCTAACATTGGCTTGCATTTCTGTGATATCTGTAGGCAACAGAAACTGAGAGTTATAAAAAATAAAAAATTAGTATTCAAAAATGAATGTAAGTTGAAAGCAAAAAAAAACCCACAAGAAAAAAAAAAAAGAACCCAACTAAACAACAACAATAAACGTCTTAGAAAATTCCCTTGGGTAAAAGAGAAATAATAATGTGTAACACAAGCTTCTCTGAGATTTTTAATATTTTGTGTATGTTCAAACAATAATTACCAATCTCTATGAAGTCATTAATAATATTGTCAAAGAAAAATATTGCTTGTAGTTGAACAGATTTTTCTTTAAAAAAATTTTAAAATTGTATCACCTACTCATTTCAAGGTTATCAGAATAATGCAAATTTATATGGGTCCCTGATGACCAAGGTAGGATTAACATATTTTTACCTTCTCTAATAGAACTGCTTTGGTACAAAATACATCATTCTGCACTGTCATGATGTATGGCTCATATTTAGAAATCTGACAGTTTAGGAGTGCATTATGGCATTCCATTAAACTGAATATATTTTTGTGCTGCAAAGGAAAAGATAAAGAGGCCACAATTCCTGTCTTCTTTTTAAAGAATAATGACTTTTCTCACTACTGTAGTGAAAATTTTAGAAAATCTGGTATTTAGTGGACTGCTAAGTTCTACTCTCTGTGTCTCAAAAACTACAAGGATAACTCTTTATTCATATAAATCCTATTTTTTTTTCCAAGAACATGAATCATATTAATTGATAGAGATGTCAGCTAAAGCCCTCCTTGAAAACTGCTATAGCAGTAATTCTGAAGACCTTTGGAATTCACCCTGTAAGTAGATTGTGATGTTTCATCTTCTGAGCGATATGCACAACTTCCATAACTGCAGAACTCCAGAAACACTGGTGAAGCACTGTTATTTCCCTAAACAATGCTGCCACTGACATAAGAAGGAAGGGAAAGAAAAGAGGACTAGAAAAACACGTGAAACTTCAGGTTAAAACAGGTATGTGCAAGGACACCTTATTCCCATGGTGACAGGACAGAGCTAAGTTGTCTACAGTACCCTAAGATGTAGACAAGGTCTTAAACAGATTTATCTATCTTTTATATATTTGAGGTTGTACCACTACAAAACTGGCTATATCATAAATGTTACTAGCCCATTGCTCAAATGCAAAACATTACCTCAACATGAATCTGGAGGATGCTTTAAAAACAGAGTATAAACTGACTTTTTTCCTTAAACAGTATGCATTTTACCTCCCTGTTAGTCTTTTACCAAAAGTTTTCAAAATCAAGATTAATAAAGAAACAGCTTTCAGAAGACCCCTGTTCCCCCTAGTGAGAATCATAATTTAGCTGATTGTCAAGAAAAGCAAAATGTTTGTGCATGGCCAGAAGAAGGGAATATACCACTGGGTAGGAGTCCTTTCATCACAGGACCCAGAAAGGCAGAAATTCCAAAGCTTCAGCTGAGCATTTGAGTTTCTTTCTTCTCCTTATGGCTGAGTCAACAAAATGCAATGTGGAGCAGGAAAGCAGCAAAAAATTACAGCTTCACACAGAAAATGTGTGAGGAAGAATGGTGGCTTTGAGAATGTGTTGAAGGAGGAACCAGGAGGCCAAGTCTGGATGGCTCAGCCTTTGCTGATCCTCAGCTGAATATATGGGAAATTGTCCTCTGTGTTTGTAACTAAAATTTACTCAGTGATTACCTCCTAATATTAGTGGTTTGGATTTGCTGACTATACATAACTTTATCTATAGTTCAAAACAAACCCCAAAATAACAAAACTGATCCCCAAAGTTCAGTATCCTCTGCTGTTCTTCACACCTACTCTTCTGTGATCTTGAAGACAACCAAGTTTAAAATTGCCTGCCCTGTGGCCATTGGAACAGAAACTTATACCCTATGTCTGAACAAACTCTTGAGCTCTCACAATGTTGCAATGTGGCAGAAAGGTGACACCTAAACTTTGTAACACTTCCAACATAAAACAAACCCAAGATCTTTCCACATGAAAGATAGAAGAGCAATGGTGCTGTCTCCATAAAATTATTCCTCTCATTTGGAGCAGTGGGGTGAGAAAAACCATTAGCCATAAAAATGCAGTTTAATGTGACCAATCTTGTTATTTTAGAGTGCTGGGTGAACAGCTTATTAACTGCAACAAGGTCCAGATCATCCTATGTGCAATTAGGAAATGAAGGAATGCGTCAGTGTTACAGTTTAAAAACTGCTGTATGAAAGACTTGATTTTATTCAATGGAAGACTTTCCCAGAACACTGCAGAAAGATTCACAAGGGTCAGGTTGCCAAGAAAAGCGACAATTATTAGTTATTAAGCCAAGTTCCAGAAAGAACAAACTATTTCAGTAAGCTCACAATCTCAGGACTTTTTTTTTTAATAAGAAAATGTATTATTAAAATATCCAGAAGCGTTTACTCTGCTACCTGCTTTGTCTAACTGAAAGCTTCAAGATTCCTGGTGAGATTTGTTTCTTTCATATGCAATACTGGCATCTACCCAGTCCATCCAGCAGAGCTGCAGGAGATGCAAGCTTTCTCAAAAAGCTGGTGACACACTGGACTAGTCCTGTTTAAAATCTGCCTTTAAAATGTAGAAGAATTTAGCTACAGAGGGATGAAAAATTCTGTTTAGGGAGGTTTAGAACTCTAGCCAAAAATAATTTGGCCATCACTGAAAAAAACTACCAATACCTCTAGATTAACATGAAAACAAGGGTTTAACTCTATTTTACACTGTGACAAGAAAAGGATAAAAAAAAAAAACAAAACCCAAATCATAAAAGATAGATAACTTTAACCTATCTTCATATTTATAAAGCCACTAGCAAAATAGTATCTGAACGCCTCACAGTCGTTAATGGATTTTTCCTCACAATGCTTCTTTGATGCAAAGAAGTTCTATTATCCTTATTCTTCTCGTGAAGAACAGTGTCATGGAGAGATTAAGTCATTTATCCAAAGTAACACAAGATGCCTATGGGAATGACTATGTAATTTATCACGGATCTCAAGAGCCGCAGTCCACTGCCTGAACCAGTAGACCATTCTCTTCTTTACAGACAAGAGCTGTTGTACAGTACCTTAAATGACCTTCCAAAATGGCTATTCTGTGCATGGTATTTGCTCTATCACCATACTTAAGAAAGCTTAAAGCAACACACTTTGAGAGATCTTAATTAAGCACCCTGTATCTTGTCTCAACACCAGCTGTGCAACTTGAGAACACAGACGCTTCCAGACCAAATATTACATATCTCTTGGAAGTCAGCAACAAAGCTGAAGCTCAGCAGCTTGGCAGCTGGAAAACATCCTTCATGCTCTGCAAATGACCGTACTTTATTCAGGTCCATTAAAGGTTTTTTCAGGCTTTTTATATTCCTGTGACTGAAAAGAGCTGCTATACTCACAATATATGTCTGAATATATGGCAGGAGCCATTTGGTAACTACCAAAATATGTTCTTTCCTGGCACACTGAAGAGATCTGTTTATCATTTGGTAAAGCTGCTTAAAAAGAAAAGGCAGTCAATTGTTTTTTCTTTATATTCAATGAATGGTTCTGGTCTGAATGTAATTCAAACTACAGGAGTACCCGTGAGACCAGAAGTCTAAAAAACACTGGGTCAGTATCTGCCTCTGAAGACACAAATTAATTAAAATATGCTATTCAAAGAAAAAAGCTACTAAAGTTTTGTCTCTATCCAAAGAGTAAGTACATTTCACATTAGCAACCTAAAACCCTCCAGCCACTATGTTCACCTGAAGGGATCATGACCAGGAGTGGAAAGTTTACTGGGTCATGCTCCTTTAATCTTACCGTCTATTTGAGCGACTGCCAAAAGCCTTGCTTATGATGAAGTTTATGAAGAAGAAAATGAACTGAGATCATAATTTAAATTCCACAGAGTTCACAAACAACTTTCATATGGTAACAATTTTTGGTCACTGGTTTACTGAATTTGAATAGGGGACCTAAAGGTGAAAGATTCTGCATTCCAGTATCAATCTTCATGCTGTTTATTGTTCCAATCTTCTCAAGTTCAAAGTGGTAGAACTGAGAGTTACATGGTTAAACACAGTTGCCTCCATTTTACATGCACTTAAATATTTTCAGATTTTTTCCCTTAAAATAATTCTAAGCATAAACCACGATTATACAATTTTTTACCATGTATGAAGAGCTTTAGATTAAAAAAAAAAAAACAACAAAAAACTCCATTAAATAAGAAAATAAGCTGTCACATAATAAAATGATGATATTTAAGATGTCCTGTTATGAAAAAAACTGTTATAAGTTCAATTGTGCCTTTGTAAAATTGTCTGCTTCTTTCAAGGGCTTTTAGTTATAAGCCCCATACAGATTGCTTTGGCTAACTTAAAAAAACAACAAAAAAATCCTATGATTTTAAGATCTCATAATTTTCCTCACAAATCCTCATATTTTATTAGTTCTTTTTTTTCCTAATCCATCAGTTCTGTTCTGTATGTAAAACATGAAACTTTACAACACACTACTTCATCAGCTTCAGTGATAAAGTGAGTAAATTTATTTCTAGGAAATGGACTTATGAAAATTAGCAAGGAATTCTCAGCTGCATCTGAATTTTTTTCCTGTTGTAACCTTTGAAAAAAATAAACTTTTTTTTCCTTTTTTTCCATTAGGGAATGAGAAAGAAACTGAGAGGAAACAGAGAAGAAAAAAAAAAACACTTTCAGAAAAATTAGAAAGGAATTTCCAAAATACTCAGTGTGTCTAACTGTAGGCAACCAAATTAAAGACCTGCACCATGCAATTATTTATTTTTAACCACTGAAGCATTTTTTTTTTTTTTTAGTTTTCCAAACACCTTAGCTCTTCACCATTTCTTAATGAGACAGACATAAGAAAAAAGAATAATCTCACCCACAAATTTATGGCCATGCTATTTAATCTTCTCTTTCAATACTACATTTTAAAGGTCTATCTCACCCACAGAGCAATGAAATCTGAACACAATTTGAAATCCTTAATCTGATATTGGGAGGGGGACTTCTAATTTACCCTGTGAGCGTACCAGTTCTGCCAAGTAACTCCTTGGCATACAGAGCTCATACTGTAAGAGTTATACATTATTCAAGAGAAAAAAAAAAAAAAAAAAGATTATATTTGGTACCTAGTTTCACAACCTGGTAACTATTTCTTCAGAGACTGATTGACTTTTATGATCTGTGCTTTTAATTATTTTTTTATCAGCCACCATTCTTCTACCATTGCCCTTTCCTGCTTTACATTATGCAAATCTCAACTATGTCAACAAAAGCAACTAGACCACAACATCTGTACCACCCCATTAAGCTAAGGGAAAAAAAAAATACAAACCAAAAACAACAAAACCAGCAAAAGAGAAAGGACCCAAAATTTGTTTCATGGCCTGTTTGGTTTAACAACAGACCCGATGCCCATTCAAGCACATATAATTCAGAAGGCCTGCCTGCCAGCAATAAAGACTGAAATTGGATACTTTGTGAGATTAATTACCTAGATAGGGCATGATAATGCTAGTCAAATGGGAAGGTAATTAAAGTGCACCTTCCATGAAAATTATTCATTGCTGATGGATCAGGTGACAGATAAATCAAAAGGCAGTTAAAAAAGCTACAGGTTAACTTGTGGAAGGCTGTTCCTCCCTGGAAGTCCCCGTAACCACGCTCCTGCTGTCAGACAAAAGGAGGGCAGCGCGGCCTCCGAGGAAGAGGAGCCCAGGGAAAAGTTACCAGCATTGTGCCCGCACACAAAGGGGCAGCTGGAGTGGAACCGGTCGGCCGGCAGCCCTCAGGTTCCAGGATCTCTGTGCTCGCACGCCGTAAAGGGCTATTGCACCGTGAAAGGCAGCAAGTGATGAATTAATAAGTTGACTGGTCCCCCGGGTGCAATCCTTACAGGCAGAGGACATGCCGCGGTAATCAAACGGGGCCATAAATTGTGTACATTGAATGGCACAAAACGCATCTCACTTCATCACCGTTAAGTCAAGACTTCCTGAATTTGTCATTAACTCTTTGGCTTCAATATATTTATTTAAGCGGTAAAAGTAAGAGAAAGAGCTTACAATAACAAAAGGGCAACTGATACTACCCAGCGGGATATACAGCCTAATGGAGATCACTGACTTTCACTTTCTACAGCTACATGGGTCAAAATCCACTCCTTTTACACCAAAGCTCCCCCTGAGATGCACCGATTAAGTTCAAAACATTACACTACGTGTGCTTCTGAACACAGAAAAAAACCCCATAACCACAGGATCAAGTAATTTTTTTACAGCTAGCTTATGCAAATTCCTAAGTTTTTATTCCATGCTTGAAGAAAATAGAGCATTTACATGGGTAAGCATTTCCCAAATCCCACATTTTTACAGAAAATTTCTAAACAACCTTATATTAGATGTAACATCTGAGCTTATTAAAATGTATGAAAAAGGATTATGTATGAAAAAAGTTCAATAATTACCACCTTAACTTTGTGCTTTGTTTTTTTGATGTGTGCTAGCTCACTAGGTTGTGATACTGAATAATACTGACTGTTCAGAGGTAGTTCAATGGAAAGCAATTTTGTGCCACCCTATCTGTCCTTAGTAGTCATTTTAAATGGCTTACATACCTATGAGAGTTAAAGAGAAACTTACCACTGACTCTGAAACAGAGCATGAATAGGTCAGAGAACATTTTTTAGAAATTCTTTACCTAATTTTTTTGATCAAAAGTATACTTGAGGTCTTCCCACATTTTGAAACAACAATTATGTCTTTTATCAATAGCTTCAAAACTATTTTATACATTCTCTGAATTTTTTTACCTTCTTGAGGCTTCATAGTGAGAAGAGAAAAGGAAAATTTAAGTCATTATTGAAACATAATGCAAACTTTAAAAATAGGAACTACAAGTTGAAGCACTTTCTGTGAGTCCAACGGAAAGCATAACCCTTTTTCAAAACAGAATTTATGAAACAAGCTATGATTGCTCCCAGGAGTGTTCTACATTCACAAAAATTTATATGACCATGTGACCAAGAGAGGCATGGTAGCAGTTTACCAAGTTCACTGCAGTTGGCAGCTGTAGTATTTCCCCCAGAAAAGAGCTGTGCTGATTTTATGAATAGGTTTATCACTTTGAGATTAGCTCATTACAATATTTTGCAAGAAGTCAAATTTTATAGACCTCCCAATCTATAAATTTACCTCATGAGACTTGGTAAACTTAATCTAGTAAAGTAAATGGTGCTAGAGTTGAAAATGGAGTATGAACACATGCTTGCCCATACTGTTACTTTGTTAGCATGCATAGCTAGTTGGGCATAAATATGGCAGTCTCAACATGGGAACACTGTTTTGAGTGACAAAGAAGTTAATTTTGCAAGCATGAGCCCTGATATGCCAGGAAAAGAGGATGAATACTGATCTCTTTTGAGCAGGCTTAGCTTTGGTAAACAGGAAAAACCCCTGGTTTCTTTAAGAGTCCCACTGCCTGTCTGCTGGTATCCCAGTGGAGTCTGAGCTATCCGTTTAGATCTATAGATTGCTAAATGGGATAGGACATGTCTGCCTGAGAGATCACCACCAACATCTCAGTATAGGTCTGAAAGTCTAGTCTCTTTGGCATACAGAATTTTCCCTCCAAAGCCTTATGAATGTGACAATATTCTGAGAGGCTGGGGTACTTGCTAGGGAAAACATTGAGAAGCAGCTCCCAAGAGTTTGGTGAAGGAGTTCACTTTCTCTACTTATTGCTCATTGAAGGTTATCCGACTGTAATTGTTCTGTGCCGCTGCGTGGCTCATCAAATTCATTTTTACACGGAAGGTTGTAACACTGATGGGTGGCCATCACTGCATTACTGTAGGCAAAATAAGCTGTCAGGCACCTGCTGCCCTCCTAAAGGCGACTCTTAACCACCACTACAACAAAAATAAATCATAGAACAGTATTTTATATTTTTAAAACATTTTCACATTAAAGCCATAAACTGCAATCAAGTGGAATATCCCTATCTTTAGGACACACCTGTATATGAATATCCTCACTAAGCACCTTCGTTAATTCAGTCCTTGGTAAACAGCTTCAAAGAGTCTTAATAACATGAATTACTAATAAGACAAGCAAATTATTTTTTAGAGTTTTAAAATCCCACAGACAATAAAATATTTTAAAATTTGCTTGCTTGCTTTATTTATCTTGAAGATAAATAAAATCCTGTAAATATTTATTGCTAACATTGTGGCAGAAATTAACATTTGTGTATGTGGGGGTGGGAGGAAGAGGGCATTCAAGTCATCAACTTTTGCCAGTTAATTTAGGTGGCTAAATTGGGAAGGTAATCTAACGCTTCCTCTGTAATTAAGGACGAGTCGATGCACAGCTCCTAAACTTGGCTCCTGTTCCAAATCACTCCCTAAAGAAACCTATCAATCTCCACTGACTACAACAATGTAAATATCCACCAAAGATTTAAATGCTAATGTTTAATGCCAACATCAAAGAGCAGAACATTTAGCCCTAAAATACCTCATGTGATTAACTCTACACAATATAAAGTGCAATGACACTTTTCCCTCTTCATTACCAGTTAAGCTGCAACACAAAAAATTAGAACTAAGGGTGAAATTTTGATCTCAGCTACACAAGGGAATATTTGGAATAATTCCACAGGAGGTCCATAGGGACACATCATTACTGTATTGGGTCTGAAATATTAGCATCCAATTCCTCATTTCACAGCCATGATTAGAGGCTGTATGAACTTAAGTAGACTCTTTAGCGAAATAAATGGCATTTCTCCACATAAGCATCAGGGTTTATAAGCTTTGAATCTGCTCTGCTGACTCAGCTACTACTGCCTGATAGGAGCTTGGGTGATATGGAAAAATATGAGCTCCCCATGAAGCATTCGGAAATGGGATTCTCAAAACAAAAGAAACGATTAGGCAACAGAGAGAAAAGGTCAAAAGGAGAGATGGCAAACAGATCCATCAGCAGACATGAGATGGCAGATACAGAAACTGAAGGGTCTGCTGCTGCAAATACACACATATGAGAGAAAACACTAGATTCAATGGACAATTTTGTACAAGCTGTTGAAACGCACTAAGTTTGGGAGGAGTCACACAAAGCAAAGCTAAGAATCACAGTGACAGGACCTCATCCCTAATCTTAAACCTACTCAAGAGGAGGTGAGATCTGTCTTAAAAATCCTGAAAAATACACTAACAGGACAGAAGAGCAATTAACAGGAAACTGAGCTACATGTAGGTTTGTGCATGCATGTACACGTGTGTGTTATCTGTCTCTCCCTCTCCTTTTCCTTTACAGCAGAAACAAGACGTAAGTAAGATATGAACATCCCATTCTGCACTTCTAAGATTTCTTGTATTAACACTGGAAAAGTTTGAGTAGTTCTGTGAATACTTTTTCTTAGGGTTGTCTGTGTTCCTGCACATGTGGATTCTCTTGTGTCTGACTCATGATTTACCTCATTCAGTAAGGAATGAGGTCTTTATTGGCCCACTGACTACAGGTAAGATCTTAAGATTCCTACCTCTCTGTGTAACATAGCTAAAAATGGTCAAAAAATGTTGACAGAGTATAGGGGAGCTGAAGGAAAATTTTCCAAAGAGATGTGCATTTAGCATGCCTGCAGTATTGGATGTTTAGAAAACAGAGCTAGGAATGACCTTTATTTAATTAGTATTAATATTAAAAATGGTCTGAGTCATACGACTTACAACACTTGCTGTGAAAATTTACATGTACAAATAGAAAGCAGCAAGTCAGAGAGTTTAAAACTACAGCTATCACTGAAGTCTTATTTATTCTGCAGGCTGCCAACACAAACAAACTACCTTATGGAAACACAAAAAGCAGCTTGTTACAAGCTTGAATTTAGGACATTTATATTGGTCCCACAGTAAGAAGATTTCTGTGTCATTACTATGAGCATGATTTAGCTGTATTATGTTCACATGTAGACACCATTATGTAACACTTAGCTCAGACAAATGGCTCTGTTCTTGATCTTTCTTATTCTACTGTAGTTAATGACCAAATATTGTTAAAAATTGGGACACTAATTATCTGATGTCGACATGTTATGGATAATTAAGAATTGCTCACTCTGAAGCCATGCTAATGGTTTTCCACATGTCTCCTCCTCTCGTCCTTGTGTCCTCAACAAGGCAAGTAGCTACAGGTTTATACGTACATCTCTGTCACGTACTTTGTCACAGAACATACATCATCCTTTCTGGCTCATCCCCGATTAATTTTGCTGGCTTGCAGCAATTATCTCTCCCTTTGTGACTGACCTCCTGGTAAATGGAGTGCACAATCACTGGGCAATTTTTTTCTGTATATTTTACCACTTAATTGATCCTTGTTGTCTGACCACAATAGGATACACTAAATTTAAGTCATAAAATAGTCGACGTTGAGAGGAAGTGGTACCCATGTTTTAGCAATTGTACTTGACAGCTGTAAAAATCAGATCTTGATAATGTTCTCTCATTTACCCTATTACTTGGATCAGCTGGTTAAAGCTGTTAATGATCCTCTTGGATCAATGTCGTTTGCTTGTAGCTATAATTTACTGCATTGGTGGATTAGTACAGATGTTTTCATAGATAGCTCAGCATCATTCCACCAGATTGCTGTCTGCATCAAATTTGCTTCCATTCATCACTAATGAAGCAAAGAAAAAGATAATCAGCATCTCCTATCTTAACATTAACTATTGAACTTGGGATAACACTTTTATTGTTGTCAATTTGCAGCCTTCAACCATGGCTTCCTCAGTAAATTGCCCTGGGAGTTCTCTCTAGAAATAGAACCAATTAGATAGTTTGACTGTTACAGGGAAAAACTACAGAAATGCTTAACTCTACAAAACAATACATACACTAAAGAGTAGTAGACACAACTGTTCAGTTATAAATATGTCCTATGGAGTCAGGGCTGGTTCCATCACATACAAAGCAGAAGAAACTACATAGGGCAGCGATGTGTCAAAGCTGGCAAAAATTGTTCAGGCTATTAATTATTGAGACTATTCCAGTGCCTGAAAAATCTGCTGACACCCATGGGCTGTCATAGTGGGTAAGTCAGCAATGCTCTATTAAGGAAGATGTCTCCCTTTTTTATTACCTCACTATCATCAGAAAGATCATAGCCAGCTCTTCAAAGAATCAGTCGATCTTCACCCTTTCCTGCCAGAGGTGAACCTTTATTCTTGGGCCATTATAACTCCCTAGACTGTCAGAAGACCATGAGCCAGAAGAGGAAGACTTGTATTTTTCCTCTGAGTGCCCATTTAGCCAAATCTGTTTTTCCTTCTAAAAAAGGAGGCTTATTGGCACACTCAAAAAATATAAAAGAAGTAACTGAATAAAATATGATGTGCTCCAAAAAAGAAGCAGTACAATCTCTGACTCTGTTTCTAAAGAGAATACATACAAAAAAGAAAAATCGGAAATACACTCTCTTAAATTGCTGGAGAAGTCTACGTGGCATCATTTAAGCTTATTGAAGAAACTTCTTTAGCTTTCCCCATACAAGCTACCTTCTCTCTTCTAAACATTTCCACAGGAGTCATTATAGTAGGCTGGCTTCATGCCATGCTGTCATCAAATGCTTCACTATACAGAGATGTTATAGTCTAAGAATTTTTAATTCACTGCATTCAATCTTAATCATTAGGATTTCACATTTGGTAGCACTTGCACACTTGCAATAGTGCCTTTCAACAGTGATGTTCATTCCTCATTGACAAAGCATCTGAGCACCTAAAAGGTTTTGTTTGTTCTAATGACAGTGGCACTCGAGTTCTTCAGAAGGTCTGAAATAAACAAACAACACTGAGTTCAGAGTTCCTACTGATGATGGCCTGCACTTATTTATATCCTGCATCCAGTTACCATACTACAGTTCACAGAAGCAGTAAAAGGAAGATCTAGACATGTTGTTCTGCTGTGAAAATCAAAGGTTTGTGGAGTTGTATATTCTTTGGACGTAAGTTAATTAGCTGTTCTAGAATGTGTATCACCAAGAATAAATATATCAAGCGATTTCTTGTCTTTGAAGTAATTGTGGTATCTTGAAAGTCTTTGACACTAGCTGGGCCACCACAGAATTATGTTGTGAAGTTCCCAAAAAGTGTAATAAAGTGCAAAGAGTTTCTACTCTGTTGAACAGAACTTGTGGTCATGAGAAAAAAATCTAACTATGGATGAAATGAAGGAAGAAGCTAGGCATATTTCTATTTAAAAAGTCACCCAGCAGGTGTCACAAGTATAGCTCTTTAATTTTAGAGAGCTTTCAGAGATTGGTCATAGTGTGATGTTAACACACATACTTGCTTTTTCAGATCAGTATTCATTTTTTATCACTGTTTTTAGGAATACAATTTGTTTAACTCATAAATATTGAAGTAATAGCTGGTCCATGTTTCTAAAAGAGAAAAGGGGCTCCTCATCCTTTGTGTGGCATCAGTAAAGCAATCCCTCCCTTCCACTTCTGAATTGTACTTTATGTTGCTCATTTTCTTCCTCAAGTACATAGTTTTTTACAGTGCAGCTGGTGAAATTTTTCTTGAGTAGTGTACATTAGACCACGGTGACATAACCTGCTTTCTCAATAGCTCAGTGCACAGGAAAGTCAATAGCCCTGCGGCTGTCATGCTTCTCTGAGCAGGCTGCCACCAAACATTCAACATACATAGCTTAATCAGACCATTTCTAATTTGGAGCTCTGTTTCTATGAAGCTGAAGCTTTACTTTATCTTCATGTAGTTACACTAGAGTGTAGCTTCCCATTCTTTTCACTTGTAACTATTGTAAAATTCACATAGTCTATAGAAAAAAATTACCTTCTTAGCAGAAATTATTATATCTCTTCAACAAGAGCTTTTATGATATAGTTGGACCGGCAAGATTTTGAATATCCATTTGAGGAAAAAAACCCAACAACAACAACAACAACATATTTTTAGTATACTGTACAAAAAAATCTGAATTACATTCAGTCACAAACTGATGTGCAAAAACCTGACATAGTCAGACTCAAAATATGATATGAAGTTAAAATTTCCTTTCAGGATGACAGGGCGCCCATTGCTTTTGTTCCTGTGTGTTCTGACAGAGCATGAGGTTCAAATCCTGCTCCTATTGAAGTCAATGACAAGGCTTCCATTGACTTCAGCGGTGCAGGATCAGACCCTAAGCAACACAGTTAGCATTTGCTTGCTTTTTATTTCTCTTATCTTTCAGTACAAAATATTTGTACAAATTAGAACTAAATAGTAGAAAAAAAGAGGAATTAATATCAATTGATACTCTGTGGTGCATTTTCTTATAAAACATACTGCTTGTCATTCCATTTTTTTGCAAATATACATGTTCTGTGTATATATATAAAACATTATCAACATTCTCAAATATTATATATTAGACGTTTCCTTCTTTGTGAAACTCCTGAAGAAAAATCTAACATTTAATAATCTAATAATAATGCCCTAACGTTGCAATTCTGTAGTATCTCTCTAACCTTGTGGATGTCACAATATTAAATATGACCTGATACAATCAGTGAATGAACAAACTGCTTTCCTTGATCTGACAGTATTTGCTATACAGAGACTGGAATTCTTATCAAGTTTTTATCCATCAGTTTAATTCAGGCATAAACTCAGTTATCGCCTCCTGCAAAAAAATCTGTGATATTAGTTCAAGGTAATGTGATTGCAGATCAATAGGCAGTCTTAGCTCCACAGAAATAACCCAATCTATTCTTTTAATCTACTGAAAGGACACCTAAAAAAGTAGAAAAATAATAACTATCATATACACCTAGCTTCTACTCTAATTTTTCCCTTTGTATTTGATGACCATGGAGTGCAGAACACTTACACAGCTATGCTCTCTGCCTACTGGTCTAGGAAAAATTTTTAAAATATTAAAATATATTTTAAATATTATTAAGAATAAGCCCAGATATCCATATAGCTCCCATTAAAAAATAAGCAAAAAGGTAACCCAAAATGCAGTCATCATCACATATATGTTTCTAAAAACCTCCATTTAATGAAAGCATTTAGTGATTACTTTTAAAAAGTGGATTTTATTTTGTAGAATAATTCTCTCAGCTCAACAGGTGGAACACATTTGGTAAAATAAAACATTACTTTTATACTCTAAATTCTTCTTACATGAGGCATTGCTTTAAACAAATTATATATTGATGATGTAGATGTATTAATGTGCAAAAATTGACCTTCAGTTGGACATTAGGAGATGAAGCATAGCTCGAAAAGTAAAGTTATTAGCAGGAAATACCCAAGGAAACCTATAGCTAAAGGAAGTCCAATGAAATGGGAGAACATTGAAGAAAGGTTAAGTTGAACACTGAAGCTATTTAATAAGCTTCCATGTAGCACCAGCAGTGAACACTGGATGGAAGATGTAGGTGAAGGTAGATTAAAACAACTTGGTGGTGGCGGTATGGGGAGAAACCAAAATGGCCTGAGGAAAGGAGGGAAGTGGGAACAGGACTAGGACACTGAGGTCTTAGTGACTGGGAAAGCCGCAGGCATCAATCTTCTGGACTGCTGCCTCTGCTGGGGGACAGTTCACTGCTGAAGAAAAGTCAGGCTTAAGTGAGACTGACAGGGAACAGGAAACAAATAGATGGTCAGTAGCGCAGAGGCTGGGAAAGAAGAGACTTTAAAAAATGAGTAGCGATAATTGAGAGCTGGGGAAAAAGCGTAAAGAAACAAAGAAAAATTAGAAGCAGCAAGGATGAAAGGTGAATGTAACGTGAGAGAATGTGAAGTGTCTCTCTCATTTAGAAAGACTTCAGAATTACCTAAGAAAGGCAGAACCCATCCCACAGATTTGCATTTATGCATTCAGCCATTTCTTCTCGTCATGTAAATCAATGGTGCTGCTGCTAAAAGTAATGATTTTATAGCATGTAATGTTTTTTTCAGTTCAAGTTGCTGGGATAATGCCAATGTGAAAAATTCACAATGTGAAAAATTCAGCTTTCCTTTTCTTTTTTTAACTGTGAAATTTGGGATTTTTTTTTTTTTTTTTTTTGTGGGAAAAGGTCTTAAAATTGAACTCTAGATGCAAAAATGGAGTAAGAGCAAATCAACATATACAAAGGAAATTGTTACTAAAAAAAGAACGTTTTTCAAGAGTAAGTCTTGATTACTGAATCAGGGGTTTTTAACCACTTGGAGTTGTCAGCATTAAATGCATCTGAACGCATAGCATGACCTAAGAGTGCTATGGGGCACCTTTCTCTTGCTGTGAAGAAGCAGCAAGAATTAGCAAGTGCCCCTCACACAAGAGCAATGAGTACATTTAGGGGCAGTTATTTGCATTACATTTTAACTTCTGTTTGTCTTAGTTATGGTAATAAGGCATGATGAGTGTCCCCTTGGATATCATTTTCTTTTCAATGACTATAAAGAAAATTTAAACTGGCTCAGGACACACACTTAAATTGCTCAAACCCTGATGAATTTTGGTATTCATTCAAAATATCCTAAGCTTTATCAAGGTAGAGTAGCTTGGGTGTATATAATCCTCTACCAGAGATGAGTCCATTGCTCATTCAAATAAACTCTAGAGGAAAGGATGCAGAAAGATAGTTTTAAAAATACACTATCTTTGCAAAAAGGTCAACAGAAAAATTATAAAATTGTTATTGAAGTATATTTCTTAAAATGAAAATGTATGAATGCCAAAATACAACAAATATTCATCAGCAGTGAAACCTACCCAATTTCCATTCACCTTCTGGGTGTTGTATGGAAAAAATGTAAAATTTGGGAAGGAATTTGATGGATCAAAAAGAGCTACCAATACAACTGAAAGGGAAATATCTTATATAAGAAGTGATCAATTTTATCTTTGGTAAAACCCCATTCGATAAGCTGGCAAAGGTAGTGCTTGTCAGCTGTTTGCCACGTGCAGCTCTTTATTACACTTGTTAATTTTAACTAGATCTTAGTCACATTCAAATCTGAATTCTACAAGGATGTAAGGGTTCTCAAAGATCAGCTTTCACTACTGGGATGACATCCTGTATTCTTTCTATGATGCTGGATAGGCAGGATATGAAACAAGATGGTTTACTCCTGGGGGACTTAGCACATTTAATCTTGTCAAAAAAAGAGAACAAAGCAAAACCAAAAGCCTCATGGTTCTTGGCTGAAGCATAAAAATATGCCATATGACAACTGATACCCTAGTCATAAACTCTTTTCCAAACAAGGAATGAATAGCAATGTGTCATATGTGTATATATATATATATATAAGTGAGGTGAAATGATACCTACCCACTTGCAGTCACTTAATTGTGTTATTTCCACAAATATAAATAGGTTTTGATCCACCACCTGGTTCTTTTATGTGGCATGCTCTCTTTGTCTCATCAGAAGCCTGTTACATGTGGGTGAAGAAACGCTGAATATATTCTATAACCCCATTCTTTTATCAATAATTTCCTGTTATCATTACACAATGATTTGAATTTTGTGACTGTGGCCACAAAGGAGCAATTCAATTAAACCAAAACTACAAAGGGAAAATCTCATTGCAATCCTCTGTGCAACTGGTGAACCCAGTAATTATATATAACCACCTATTGTGTTAGCATAATAACATGTGAAGAAGGTTTAGTTAGACACATTTACACACATAAAAAGCAATACAGGCATAGAGAAAGTCAGTTTTGCCAGAAGTATAGAACAGTCACACAGGAACAAATGAGAGCTGCATGAATCCTAGTTTACTTGGCTATAAATAAATCCAACATTTTCTTTCTCTCCATGGTAAAATAAAAGAGAAACACAGAAGCGTAAAAGTGTCCTTTGAGCAACCAGTCTCTTTCTGTTCAATTATAGTCATCAATCTGTTCCACCTAAAATATTTTCCTCCTTGAGAAACCAAAGAAATCAGTATTAGGATCCAAAACATGCTGTTGCAAAAATAATGTAGAAGAGGTCTTTCCTTTTGCTAAATGTGTTTGCTCTGAACGTCTGTATTTCTTTAACGCAAATTTTGTATTTCTGCAGGAAAGAAAAAAAGCTGCATTTATGTGGCACTTCTAATCAGAAAATCTTGAAGAGCTTGATAAGGAAAAGTGAAGGTTACCTTCCTTTTATAGAGAAAACTGCAACAAAAAGAGCTTAAAGTCTTTTTTTTTTTTTTTTTCAAAATCTGTCCCCCATGTATATTCCTTTTAGATGCCAAATTGGAAGCCTTTAAATCTTTATATTTAGAAGTGCTAAACAGACAAAGCTTCAGTTGTAGCCTCTCTCTAGATAGTGTCAAATCCTGCAAAATGTTGGTCTGTGCATAATCCCACAGTAAACTGGTGAGTAGAGCAGATCTTCTGCTTTATGGTCTTACAAAGCTTGTCTAGAAGGTTGAAGATTTTTGATTACTTTAAATCTTTAGCAAAGTCTAGATGTTGTCTCTAATATATAAGCAAGCTATAGTTTCACTGACATCTCTGGGCTTGATGTGAGGATCATTGAACAAAATCACATAGTTTGTGATACTCATAAAATAGCATAGGATAACCATATTATATCTTCTGGCCTAATAAAAACCCTGTAAACCCGTGACTATGACAACACAAAATAATGAACTATAATGAGTTATCTTGGAGAAAACACAACAAACTTCTGTTTAAGGCTTTTTCATCTTCCTGAGATGTGATACTAGCCATTAAATTGCACTGTTACTTCCTTTACCCTGTGTGCCACTGAACCATCAAAGCACATAAAGTAATTTGATTCAACTAAATAGGAAAAAGTCCAAATCCTCTTCTTCATGTGATAGTTCTCTACAGTCATCGACAGAGAGCTGTCCACCTGAGCATGTTTGGAGAATTATTTTGAAGATGAAAAATCAAGGTGCCAAAATAATATCATCTGTGGTGCAAAAATAGTTTCAGGGTAAGTTTTCTGTGCTGAAAATCTCATCATAAACTTCAAGAGCTGAATGAACACAGCGACCAATCCTTTCAGCCAGAGAGATGGTTCCAAAATAATATAAAATGTGGAATCCATGAAAGCAGAAAGCACTATAGGGAGACTAAATATCCCATAAATACTCTAGCCTAACTTTAACAACCATATCAACTGTCCGAAATGTGAGGGGGAAGAAAGGTTTTGAAATAAATTTCTTGTCCCCTTTTTTTTCTTTTAGAGATGACTATCTTTAGAGTATAAAATAACTATACAGTTTTTCCTGTTTGTTTGTTTACCCTGTTTGGCAAGTTTGTTCTTAGTTCAAAACATTACTATAGGGGATCATTTCTACTGTACTAAAAAAATAATTATTCACAGTCATTGAAATTTTCCTCCAAGATGTAAGTATGAAGTATCCCTTAAAATATCAGTGCGCCGTTCTTACAGGAAGCATCACATCAGTTATTGATTTTATATTTTCTTTTGTGGCATTTCCTTGAAAGCTAGATCTTGCAAATAATATTCGGTTTAACATTGTTCAAATTACAAAAGGTTAGCTTCACTATCCTCTCTTTAAGGCACAGCACACTACTGCCTGTAATTTTATCAACAAGCAAACTGCCAGTTCAGAAACCTAAATCTGAGAATTCTTTTTTTTTTTTTTTCATTCAGCTGCAGACAACTAAAGCCCTTTTATTCCCTGGGGTGATATGCTGGTTTGATTTTATTTCCCCTGACATATCACCTGTCAGATTATGATAAATAGAAGAAACAAAGAATAATCATCACATTCTCATTGCATCTCATAATCAAATATCTGGAAATATAAGATAAATGAGAAATATTGTCCTGAGGGAAAACATTAACACTGAAAACACCATCAGAAATCCAAATTATCTTCCAGTGACCTAGGACTCCCATACACGTTTAAAAAAATCAAAAAGGAACTCTGCATAGAACTGTGACATCTATTTTTTTTTTATCTTCAAATACTAGAGAATTAACTATAATGAAGTGTGAACAATAACAACAGCAGAAGTTTCTCAGTTTAGAAATTCTATTTAATAACAAAGCTGTGCATCTTCTTTAAGTCTTTTGTGAATGCTTTCTGAAAGCAATCCTGAGGCCAAGGAACAGGACAGGTTATCCTGAAATAGTATAAACTCAAATTAAATAGCTGGCAAGGTGAAAAGATTAATGAGCCAGAACACAGCAAACATGCTCCTGATTTACTGCATCTATAGTTTGCATGTTCCAAGTTTCTCTCAGACTCACAGTGTGGAGATTCATAAGTGATGAAAACTTACCTGCTTGGCCGGTGGTAATACTGACAGCTGCAAAAAGCCTCTGGGAACGACTCAAGTCAGAAACCCCATTCACAGCTTCAACTTCAAACGTGTAGTTAGCATGAGCTAGCAGGTCCATGACAGTGACATAGTTATCTACTAATCCAGTTTGCTGGGGCATATATCCAATGTTACTCCCACAGGGAACACACTCGCCCTGCTCCCAGCTGCACCTCTTGCACAAAATGCGGTAGGTCACATCACTTCTTCCCCCGTTGTCAGCAGGAGGACTCCACTCCAAACTCACAGTAGTCTGGTTGATATTGAAAATTAGGTTCTGTGGTGCAGATGGAGGTCCTACATAATACACAAAGAAGTCCAGCGTAATTACACAAAACCACAGTGGGACACACAGGTAGCATTTCAATTACTGAGACAGGAAACAGCTGAAGCATTTTTCTTTACATAAACATTTCATTATTTTTAGTACAGGCTGCATAAAAGCTTTCTTGAACACAATTGGTAAGAGCTTTATTTATTTTCCATTAAGACATCAGAATAACAATTGTCTGTATATTTACTGCAACTGATTTAGCTGTTTCTCTTCAATGCAATTAAAAGGAATGGTTAATACACCTTAAAGGTTCTCTTTTGCAGGTTTTCCAAATATGGAATTTGTTCATCTCTTCTAAACACACCGCGCAAGCTGCATCTAGTCTTTTGTTATCAGCTCTGATATGATTTACAGAGATATTTAGTGATGTTTTGGATTTAGGAGACTTCCACTATTTGAACCACCAACCTGTGCAGGCCAATCTATTTGCAGTTAGAAGGTTAAGTCAGATCCAATTACAGTTCAATCAAAGAGCAGCTCCACAGAGGTTACTTTTCATTTTTCACATTACTAATTTTGGCATTATATCACATAATGCACATTGTCTACAACAATCCAGGTAGAATTGGGACTGTATTATATCTATTACAGCGAGTTATGCACTTACGCAACACGCAATGTTTTCCTATGCTGTATCATGCAAACTTGAAAATTATATTTATGCTGATTCTGTATTCACTGTCAACCCTTTTTCCCCCTCTGCCTTTCAATTTCTTTAACCGTTGCAAATGTACTTTTCAAACACAGGAAAAGCCAGACAAAACTACCCGCTGCAAGCGGCTGCACCTGGTTGGTTAAGCAACGTCCTTTACTATTAAATTCATGACTCACTCACTTGTGCATGCGACATATGGTGGATCAGAAGGTGCTCTATAATAGCTATCTTCACAGTCGCATCTGGAAGATCCTTCCTTGTCAGAGAAGCTGTGAGTGGGGCAGCGGGAGCACTGCAGATCTTGGGAGGAGGATTTGTAGAAACCACGGCCACAAGCTAAAGCAGAACAAAACAAATTAAGATTTAGACAGATTTGCAAGGACTTCTATCCTGATCTTTTTTTATTTCTGTCACATGAGGTGCACATTTCTGTAAATATCTGCACTGCCTATTTTGTTATGTTGGCTCAAGCAAGATATGCTCACAATTTCTTTTTCTTCAGATGATGCTGTTAATGATTTTGTGGCATTTTTACGAGTTCAAATATATACTACATGCACCTCAACAGCTGGTCGTACAATATTTTAAAACAGACTGCCACATAAACTCAAGAAGCATCTGTTTTTCACCAAAGAAATGTACAGTGTGAAATATCTGGATGTTTGCAATCGGGCTAAACAAAAGGAAAACACTCTTGAGATCTGATCTAAGGCCACTGAAGTGTTTATGGTATCTGATCTAGCTGTTTTGGAGTAAAATTTATTCTTCCTTGATCTCAGAAATCTAAAGAAGATGTGACCCACCAGCAAACTCTGATTCTGAGGAAAGAATAAGGCATGAACATTTGTTTAAAAGATAACTCTGGTAGGAACATGAAGGAAGAGGAGGAAAGCAGACAGTATAAACTGCTCAACTGGTTTGCCCAGTTTCACAGAAAGAGACAAGTAGGCTGAAACGAACTTATTAAAACTTTCAAGAACAAGACAAAAGGTAGACAATAGGAATATGCATCTGAGAGCATTTCTTTGGTTTGCCCACTTACATTAAAAAAAAGTGTTGTGTTACAACACTGATGTTTAGAAATACTTCTTGCACCTACTGCCACAGTAACCAAGGCAGAAACACACATAAAACACACATACCATAAGATGTGCAAGCAGAGCACTGCAACCTAGACAGCCAGCTTTAGAATGTATAAACTATGAGAACTGTAGGGAATGAGGAAGAGGGAAGTGGGGATCAGACAACACTAAATCTGAAAACAATCAGATTAAGACTCGGTTTCAGCACTGAGCTTGAGAGCAAATCTACAAACACTGTCAACAAGCGAAACAAAACACAAAAGTCCTCCAGAACCTTCTAACAAAGCAGAAGTATTTTCTACCAGACTATTTATCTCTTTTTTTTTTTTTCCAACCCTAACAGACAGTCTAACCTTCTTAAGCCACCACCTGTATGCAAAGGGAAGGGGCAGCGGGTGAAACTTTGTACTGGGTATCAAAATATTAAAGCTAGTTAAATAGTCATTCTCTATTCAGAGGGAGAGAATTTACTTTGGTTACATTCATATTTGCTTGGATATTTTCTCAGAACAGAAATGCAAAGTATCAAAAGACGCTGATATTTGGAACAGTTATTTCAGTTGCCTGGTACTGCAGTGCTGGAAAGAGCATGAAAACAATGAAATTTATCCAAAGCTCACTAAGTCAATGAGGAGTACCTTTGACTTTAATAGCCTTTGGACTGGACCTATGGTGGTGTGAAAGCAACCCCAGTCATATTAGTCTGATTATTTTATGCAACAGAGAAAAAAATAAGTGCAGCAATACTTAAGACAACAGTAATTTACAGATTATGTAAATCAACAATGGATCACACAAATAGGAAATTCGGGCTATTACTATATCAATACACTAAGTTTTTTTAAGAAAAATACACTTCAAATTGCCATAACATTTAGAGTTTGTTGTACTGAAAAAAAACCCACAGTGGATGGAAGCTAAATTATTTGGCAGAGCCAATTAGCATGCAAATCTTGTAGCCTTTGATTCTGACAAAGGGGCACAAGTTTGCATTAGAAGAAAATCTAGTCCTGCTTGTAAAACGTGCTATAGCCTGATTGTGCCACGGCAGCTGTTATACATGTTATTTGAAAAAGACAACAAGAAGAATTTTGGAGAAGTACTTTAGATAAACAAGACCTGTGAATTCATAGTTGTGGCAAATTCAACTGAAAATTATCCTTTTATACCTTCATCCAAGGTTATTTCAGAATTTTCTACCAAAGAACACAAAAGCTGAATGGATTTGTATACATTTAACTTAAGACATACATTTAAACTTTTGTCCACTTTTTAAATACTTGTAATAGAAATACAACTAAAACTACCAAATAATAGTTTCCTGCCTTTCTTAAATTGTCATGTTCCTCTTACACTGAACAAAACAGTGGACAAATACACCGGAACTTCCAACATGTAGCCCTCTGCAAAGCAAAGAGCAACTTAAAAGGCAAAGATCCCTACTGTGTTTCCAGTCTGTCTTTCTCAGCAGGGAACATTACGTGGCAAAGATGCAGAGAGTAAAATAAAGATTTCAGACAGAAATAACAAAATGTAAACAGAAAACTCCTTCTCGCTTCTTTTTTTTTTTTTCTGATGACTTTATCAAGACATTTATATGCTCAGTCACTAACTATTTAAAGTAAGTGTGCATTCCTTATTAGAGTTCAAAGGATCTGAGTGTCTGTGACTAGTTTACATGACTGAAAGCCAATTATTCTCCCTCACAGCATAACATAGGCAGTAGGTTCAGGCATTCATATCATGCTACCATTCCATTAGCTTTTTTGTCCACTTAAGAGGCTTGTGACAACATTCAATAACCATCCCTTTAACTTATAAATCCCAGAGATATAAGGGGAAGAATATTCCAGAACTGAATTTTTTAACATTATGAAAACAGCACTTTTAAATAGGATTTCTAAAAATGTTACTGTTCTTCAGAAAGGAGGGTATGTAGGGCTGTACACTATAATGAAAGCTACTCACTGAAGGAATAAAACTGAATTATTCTCCCATCTTTCTTCATAAAATTAAATTTCTCACAAAAATTGTTTTTTTCAGGCTAGTAGAACAATACTTCTGTTGTTTAAAGACCTATGGGTCTTGATCTGTTCCTAACACACAACATTGTCCTTGCAAAGAAAATCACAACTGAAAACTCTACCAACATGGTGTTGCAGAAACCACTTATGAAGGTGTGAGAACTTGCCAGTCAGCTACACAGATAACAGATGGGTAAGAATCACTCAAAAATACTGTTTGGATTCTTTTTATCTCTCCCTTGCCAAATTGTCATAGTGGATTTTTTTTTTATTATTTTATGAGTAATTTAGATAGGTTGTTTTGTTCTACACTATTTTAATTCTACATATTTTGATTCAATTCAGTTCTTCATGTAACATTTTTAAGATTACAGGGGTAGGTGGTATAAAATCCCCACTGCTGCTCCCCGTATAGGAAACATTAAAATGAAGTTAACTGTAAAAAACTGAAAACAAACACTTTAGCCAAACAACACTCCGAGCTCTGTACGTGCAAATCTAAAGGTGATAAATACAGCTACTCTTTCACTAAAGTATCTCATGGCAAAGCTTCAGGCAACTCAAATGACGCTTGATCGCATCCATTTTAATATTTTATTTCATTACTACAGGAAAGCACTCAATAACTGCACTTCTTCCCTTTAATGGGAGTCTAAATTGTAAGTCAAGGCACAGATCTCAAGCAATGACACAAGATATGCAGGGGGATATAAATGGTGAGATGGCACTCTGATGTTGTAGCTCTAATCCTCATCTTTGCTGATGTGATTAAAATGTCAAGTCATTTGATGTTCCTCAACCAAGTTAAGATCTAGCAATAGTTTTGCAGCTGAAGGGCTTCTGGGGTATGACAAAAGGCAGCACAGGGGTGGAGAGAAAGGCAAGAAAGGCAGCACAAAATACAATTCTCTCCCATTTACTCTGTTGTGTAATTTACAGCTGCTAATTTAATAGAACAGCTCTTTCCCAGATGAAGCTCTCATTTTGTCCAAACAGCTGCTCCAAAGTCCAACATGTTAATGACACCACAAAGACACAGAATAGCACCTACCTGCCTGACCTCAACCAGCTTAAAACAAAACAATTAGGTTTTAATTATTTCCCCATATACTACAAAATCAACAATAAATACAAAATAAAGTCTTACTTCAGCCAAGGCACAATTCTTCGCTTAGTATCTTGGCCTCAAAACCATTAGGGACTGTCCATCACTCACCCTCCAGGGTTGACCAGTTCCTTGGACGTGTTCTCTTGTCTGCAAGAGTCATGGCTGCTCCTCAAAGCAGCAAATCTTCTCACCTCCTCCATGAAAGAGAGATTTTTCTTGTTGGGAAGCTGGCAGAGCTCCAGCATGAACTACAAAGTCAACGTGAACGAAACCTCTTGGATGAGAGAGCTTTCCTGGAGCTGGGGTTTGAGACTGAGGAAGCCTTAGATAAAGCAGCGCACTATTCTGGCTGTATACAATGAAAGACCCTCCAGAAGACCATAGCAGCAGTCTTTCTGGGCTCGGACTAGGCTGCTTTCTCCTGGTACATCCAGTGGCGCTGGGCCGTAAGGAGGATGTGTGGCGGCAGCGGGGCGTGGCTGCAGCGCACAGCGCCCGCTTGGAACCGCGTTCACTCAGGAACCACTGCACTCAGGGCACTCGCTAACATTTTGTCCTGGGGTGCCTTCATGATGCTTGTATCCCAGTCCTCTGTTCTGTTCTGTGCTGTATACTGAGTTCTGTGCCTTTGAGACTGGTTCTGAGAGCAAAGCAGGAAAAAAAGAAGCACCAAGTTTGTTTTGAAAGCAGCTCTCACTCCTGCACATTACTCTCCGGATGGTGGTTCATCAGAAGCACAGACCTGGGGCTGCAACAAATTTTTTTTTGCTTTTTAGCTAGTTTTAGCTAGCTAGGGCAAAGAAGTTCCCTGGACTGTTCTGTTCCCTTTTCTTGGGACTCTTTAAATCTGTTCCAGATGGAAAACCCCAGAGGAGTACCAAGGGCTCACACCTGCAGCCCACCGGGCCTGGATCTCCAGAGGGACTGGGACTGATGAAAAACTGAGTGAGCTGAGCTACCCATGGCAAGGATTTTTTTAAGTTTGCCATCACTCTTCAGAGCAATGAGAGGTTTTATTGTTTCATATTATTCATTCTTTATGCTTGAGGGCATTTTGTTTGTTAAATAAACAGTTTATTTCTTCTCTGAAGAAGTTCTTTTCCCAGACCAGCTGGGGGGAGAGGCCTTTTGGGTTTGCTTTCCAGAGGGACCCTATTCAGAGGTTTCCTCACATATTTGCCCTAAACCAGGACAGATTTTTAGCCAGTGTGTTTGGTATCCCTTAAGGGGCTACAGAGATGCTGTAAAGAATGGAATTTCGCAAAGCCAGAAGTAAATACTGAGAAATTAACACACACTAACAAGAGCTATGATGCCTCATCTGTGGCATAAGCTGCTGACTGCACCTAATGGAGAAAAATAGCAGCCTCTCTGCTGTGAGCTCATCACATGCTTTAGTGGCCTGCTAGAGATCAAATAATGTATATGTTTCTTTTCATATTTATAAAAAAAAAGCCGCGGGACCTCTGGAGAAGGGAATGAAGGCAGATGTAGAGGGCAACCAACCACAGTGTAAAGTCCCACTTGTGAGATAGGAAAAAGGAAAACATGGATATGTTAAGTACTATTCATTTTTATGTAGCCTTTTCAGTATAAAGATTCATTTTGTGTCTAGGATAGTAAGGAATTTAAATTGAGAGCAATGATGGAAATAGGATGAGGGCTATGAGTGATATATGTAACAATTCATGTTTATATAAGCAAAGGAGAAAGAAGAAACAGTTACAGGGCACTGACAAATTAATCAAGAAAATTATTTGCTACTACAATAAACAATTTTTAAAAAAACTCCATTTTTCGAAATGCAAGGCTTCCAGGTGGCATATCAGCTTAAGACTTAAAGGCCACACAATTGTTTCAGCATGTTAGACACTTGATTGAACATGGCTTTTGATAATTACTTTTGAGTTTATATGAAAATAATTAAAGAGGTGAATGCACTAATTACTGCTTGATCCCATTATAAAAAGTAGTCTGGTGTAAGAGGATAAAAATAAAAATGACATACTGTGCCAGCTGAGCAAGAGCTCATCTATTTACTCTGAGTTTGCCATCACTAGTAGGCTTTAGTAGTGTGACAGTTTCATGCACATTAAGACAAAACTAATGTTTAAAAAACTCTTTTCCAGAGCCAGTGTCAAAGGATGACAAAGGAGCAATCACAGAGTTTCAACAACATCAGTATTACGTACAAACTTGGGGTATCAGGCTGGTCCCAATGAAAACCATGCCAAATTGACTGCCCATCTCGAAAGGGCTCAGGTTTTCCCCTTGGTTCATTTCTCTCTTTACTTGAATAAGTTGACTATATTGTAAGTGATCCTATACATGGTATTTTTTCCTATAAGCAACGAGTAGAATTTGTTTTATATCTGTGTGGGCATAACTCGCCATTCTTGTGATTTCTTTTCCATTATCTTAATCAGCTCCCCACCTTTCTAACTTCTCCAAGCCTGAGAAAATTAAAGAGAATTCAGCTAACCCTCTTTTCACAGAAATGATGTATACACAAAGAGTGCATGCAGATGTTTCCTGGATGAAGTTATGCAGCTGCAAAGACTTTATTAATTATAAAATGCAAAATGGATTGTTCTGTAATTGAAACTCTCTGGGGCTCAGATACTTTTGAAAATTAACACACATATATGTATGGCCAGGACATAGATGGCTGCTGTTAGATTATTTATTACAGATGGATATTTTAGCTAATGCAGAAAAAAAAAGAGCTGGTCTTTCTCCACTGGAGCTTTCAAATATTTGCTTCATATTAATATCTATGGTTCCATAACTCAGGACTAAAAGCACAGCTTGCAGAAACAGTACTCCCACTGCTAGTGTTGCTGACCTCATCTACGATGGACAGGTCTAGAATCTTTATTTTAATCCTATTGACAGTGCCTCAGTGGGAGTAATTATAACAGTCAGCCACAAATCCAGGCCTCCTGTCACTGATATATTAGGGTTTTTCACAACCAAAATGAGCAGCAGACCAGGATAAAAGCAACATGGGGTAGTGATTATAGCAAGATTTGTCAACCCTTTTCTGTATTAACCTGCTACAAACACATGACAATTTGGCATGGGAGACATTATAAATGCAAAAGGTTTAACCTTTCACAGTGTCAGAAAATAATTTTTTTTAAAACATTTTTGGGGCACTGCTCTCTTGTGAGATACTGGGCTGGTAGATCACATTGGCCAAAGGCACTTTTTAGCTGAAGTCTCTGAAAAGTCTAGATAAACTGAAAGCAGACCATTATAAAACAATTCCCAACTGCAGATTTCAATGTGAAATATTAGACATAAGAAATCTACTAACAAAAAGAGACTTTATAACCTCTGATCCCCTTTTCCAATAATTTGTGTATGTTCCAGTCATGGCTATGTTTGAAACTGTAAATTACTTTTATAGTAAGAGATGGCATCTGTTATGCCTTCTCTGGCACCTAATATATTTTGTTTTATAAGAAGCTTAGACTGTAGTATTTTGTCTAACTACTATGCAATGCTATATGTCTAACTGAAAAAGAAGTTTATTTTAGCTTGATTTTTAAACTGCAATAACATCTAAAGATTATTCATGTTTCAACTAAGGAACTACATTGTATGTTTTAGTCAGAGTAAACTCAGGACTTTTAATGGTGCCTAAGCTTATAGTGTGAATGACATATTTAAATAGGGTTGTCCCATGGCTGCATACCATCATTCACTGAATGTTTGCTGTTGCCTGTCAGGAATCTCTCAGACCTCATATTAATTTTCCAAGCCTAATATGCCCTTGTTTTCTAAAACCCTGCTGATGTCTTTTGAGAGATGTTCACATACTGCTGGTCAGACAGAGATCCAGAAAGAGAATGCTTGCTAGGTAACAGCAGCTTGCTTTGATTTTTACACAGAATGAAGTGAAAGCTTCACCTCTCTACAAATCTACTTAAAAACCCCAAAATAAAACAAAACAAAGCCCCAAGAGTAAGCATATCAGCATATGTGTTTTTTTAATTTATCTAGCTGCAAAGAAACATAGGGACTAAGTAGTACTCTGCTGTTTTCCTGGCTAATTTATAGACAAGGACAAGGTAATCAGATTGAAGAACATATCCTACAAATCAAAGAATACCCAATGTCACTATACTGTAACAGCAAAATTACTTTGAATCTAATCATTCCAAATCAGTACATAAAAGACTACATCTAAATGGCAATTAAAGACACGCTAGCATATTCTGAGGAGAATTAATTAACTGGGCGAGTTAAAAGTTGTGCATTGAGGCTATGACATAATGTTTCCCTTAATTTTTAGTTTACAATGTACCTCTCATTAACTTTCTTGGAAATGACAAATATAAAGCCACTAGGAAAACTGGGGGAAATTAACATGTGAGAGATACAAAGACACTAAAAATGCAGAGATATGTAACCCTGTTACTCTGTTACAGAGTTCACAACTGAAAGGTGAATTAGATAATTAAAGGAGAAGAGATATTCTGGCTTTCCTGTTCATTCTTTTCGTATTTCTCCAGTTTTGTTCAACCATGCCCTTCCCTCAAGATTAGGTTTGCAAGGTGCTTGAGTAGCTTCTGCTCAGAGTTGAGTGACACCTCAACTCATTAGCCAGTTTGGGAGCAAATGCTCCACACTCTGCAGGAGGTGGTATACTTTCATCACAAAACAAAACAAAACAAAACAAAACAAACAAACAAACAAAAAAAAGAATACATGCCTGAAGTATTGTAAGCAGTAGAAATTTGTCTGTCTTCCTCAGAAGGTTCTCAACCAGTCAGAAAATTAATTAAGAAAGAAGAAATGCACTTGATTTGCTCACAGCTTCTTCAGGTTTTGGTTATTATTCCTTCCTCTTTTATTAAAATGGTAATATTCAGTTACAAACTTTTTGAAATTTTTACTAAAATAATAATCTGTTAAAACTACAGTGACTAAAAATCCAGCAAATCTAAAACTACAAACCAACTTATGTTGTGAAAGTTATAATGGTCTGATAGAAAATTTTTATGACTACCTAAGTGAGCAGAATAACACATCTCTGGATGCATCAGCAGACAACAGAGAACTGCTGCAACAAAAAGAAACTGGCTATGCAAACTTGGATGTAAGTGGTGCTTTTTTTTCTATACAGATATATGAAAAATTCATGCTAAATTTGTCACATTCCTGTAATGATTTTTGTTGGTTTTTTATTTATTTATTTTTTACTAATATAAATTAAACTCTAACAGCTGTAAGAAAATAAAAAAACCCAACAATAACAACAAGAAAAAACACAAGCCAGTGGTGATGAAATTAAAACAATAGATTGTTTTCATGAGATTTTTCTTTAACTTTTTTGCTTCCCTATTCAAGGGGCATAGCTCACACAATGAAGCTTACACAATATTGCCACTTAAATAATAAACAACTCACTGAGTTCATCAGGGACCTTTGTGACTTAACTCATCATCGGTGACTTAACTCTGATTTCACACAAGTTCTGTACAGCCATACCTTTTCTGGCCATACAGAAATTAACATTTTGAGGTATCTAATGCACATTTGGCTTTGGTACTGACAGTGTGTCTTAGGTAAGCTTCCCTGTTGTTTTGTAAAGAGAATTTAAAACATCAAAACAGTAATGAAAATAATTGAATTTGGGAAGGGGAGGGGCACATATTTTGGGTTTGCTTATTTTCTAACTAAAAATACAGTAAAATCTGATCACTGATAAATCATTGGGAAAACAATTTTAAAGTTGAAAACAAATCTTTGAATTTCAAGCCAACAAGATTTCCACGGTCTTCTGGGTCCTCTTACCTGACTTTGCAATGTAGGAAAGGCCTTTGGATTTAATAAAAAGACTTTTGGATTCTAGTACTGTGTTCAATCCTGGCTCTACAAGAAGAACATTGAGGTGCTGAAGCAGGTCCAGAGAAAAGCAACAGAGTTGGTGAAGGATCTGGAGCACAAGTCTTATAAGAAGTAGCTAAATTGTTTACCCTGGAGAAAGGGAGGTTCAGGGAAGACCTTATCATTCTCTACAACTGCCTAAAAGGAGGTTATAAGGAGGTGGGGGTCAGCCTCTTCTCCTAAATAACAATCAACAGGACAAGAGGAAACGGTGTCAAGGTGTGTGTGCTAGAGGTTTAATTTTGCTATAAGAAAGAATTTCTTCACTGAAAGGGCTGCAAGCTTTGGAATAGGCTGCCCAGGGAAGTGGTTAAGTCATCATCTCCAGAAGTATTTGAAAGATTTGGCTGTGCTGGGGTACTGGTTAGAGTTGATGATCAAGGGTCTTTTCCAACCTAAATAATTATATTACTGTAGGATATTAAAGGTAAAAATGTACAGTGGAATCCAAAAGTACTGAATACTAGGTAGGACTGGGTTTTTTTCATTCTCTTATTGATTTTTTAAAGAAACTCCATTATTTTAGAGTCTTTTAGCCTCATTACCTCAAATCAAACAAACAGAGAGCGACAGTCACACTCTAAATAGCAAACTTATTACACAGCACCACTGCAACACAACTACGATATGACAACGTTTTATACAGAGCAGTGAACATGTCCCCTGACATGAGCATCTTTAATGCCTAGTAAGCCCCCCAAAGGCTCTCATTTCCCTTGCCAAATGAACATCCATAGTCTTGCCAGTACTGCTGTCAGAATCTTCTAATCGGAGTGTCACTGTGTTCTTTCACCAAACCTAACAAAAACAGTTTAAAAATATCTGAAAAATCCTCTCATTCTTCCTTCCTGAGAGTAGCACTAAGAAACTTCTAGGAGAAGAAACGTGAATTGGTGAAGGGAAAACACAATGATAGCTTTTCTGATAGAGCTGCTTCTAAATTACCATCAGAGGGATAACAGAAAGACGGGTAAGTTTTGGTCTACCATTGAAATACGTCAGCTACATCTACCACTCAAGGAGATCTAAGTATGCAGAATGAAGGTTTGCAACTTGACTTTCATCCTTCGGAGTTGTTCCTCAACGGACAAGTCCAGTGCCTGCAGGGGACAGATGTCTTATGCTGACTCAGGAACTGCAGATGCCTGTAGGTAAGTATTTCTCAGGCTGTCTACAGACTGGATCTGCCCCTCCTTCAACCTTCCGGGAGAATGCAAACCTTGACCTGCCTGCCTGATCCCATCCATGGACTGAATGGGTGGGACAGTGTTGGCTCAAGCCAGCTGAAGGATATTTGGCCAAGTTTTCCTTCCCAGAATGCCACGAAGTTCACCTAACTACTTGCCTCTAAAAGCCTGAACACTCAGACAGTCTATTTTACTCAAATGCTCAACACTGATGTCCAAAATACAATGTTGACACACCTATGCTGACAAAGGAGTTGCCCAACATCAACCTACTTCTGCAAAACATAAAAATTATTATATGAGCAAGATAATTCATATGCCAGTAAAGCCTTATGTACAAAACCTTGTGACATACTACTGCAAAACTAACTTTTGTACTGTTCTATTGGTTCCTCAATCCAGTTTACTCTACAACCATTATGTGTCTGTGAAGGCAATAACACAGGGGCAGAGAGCTGCAAAATGGTGTGGAAAGTGGAAAAGGAGTAGAAACACTCCTTTCAGCAACAATGTTTAATCAATGCATTAATAAAATGTAAAGTTAGTAAAAATATAATCAGAGTAGCTTCTTGCACTTCTGTGGAGAGAACAGCACTAAGCTTAATCATTCTGTCTAGCTTTATGGCAGATTCTCTCTTCACACAGATGATTCCCTCCAAAAACCCCAAAAATCCTGTCCTACAGTTTTTCAGATACAAATAAAATGGAAGAGTTTCCTATGAAAGCCTCAGATAATCTGAAATCTTTTCATGAAATCATTTTGGGCCCTGTGAAATAATGAAAGTCTTTTGGGGAAGTCCCAGATCTCTCTCAGATCTCACGGTTCAAGGATAAAGTTCTCTGTAAAGCAAGTGGTGCAAATGGATCTGTTCTGTTTCTTCCTGAAGCTTTGACCAGTCAACTTGTGGGTGTTTAATTTAATTTAACTGTAATGGTGCTTAATAATTGACTGGCAAGAAATAAATCTGGAGGGTTTTCTTGTGAAATAGAATAGAAGCAGGCATCTCCATAAGCTTTTCAATTGAAATGAAGTTAAAATAACTTAATAACACATTTTTGTTTCCTTTGGACAATAACCTACTATTACCATTCCAGGCCCCAATCCAGAAAAAGTTTTTCGCAGGTTTCTGTAACACATTCCTCAAGGCCATCATTATACAGCAGGCAAATCCATCCAAACAAAAGACCAACTTCTAAGAACCCACAAGAGAGAAATTACTCCACTTCAGCACAACAGTGCTACAGAATCTAAAAATAACTTTACTTGCATATCCTGGTCTCAGATATTTCTACATTTAATGCTGATTGTCCTACTTACACAGAAAAAAAATATGCTCATGCCTTTGAATCCATTGTGGTGCTTTTGAAGGAACTTTAATGCAAAAAAGCAATTGTTCTCCACACATTTGGCTTGGAATGGAAAAAAACAGAAATGCTGCCAGAAAGGAAATAAAAAATGCACTCTAATTTCTTTAAGAAAGGATTCCCTTCCAGGTTCCTAGAAGACAATCAAAAATTTATCAGTGCATAGACTAGAAATTTAACTGTCTTTGTAAGAATTTAATTATAATCCTTTAAAATAAAAATGGATTTAACCCCTTTATCTAAAGATTAGAGTGTCAGTTTATTAAGAGATTACAAACACACAACTCCCTTTTAACGAAAAAAAAAAAGGAAAAGCATTACTATAATAATTCAGTGATATGAAACTGAGCTGGAACAAAATATGAAGAAACTTCTGGGTTTCAGTAAGCATGTGGTAAGAAAAAGCATTGCTAATTCTGACAGATTTATCTGCACCAGTTTTTATGATAAAACTCCTTGGATTCACACAGTGCTTTAATTCCAAATAGTACAGCATGAGTTGTGATACTGTGAAATGAAGTTGTCTTTACTAATTGCATACTCTGAACAGAAGTGCGTCTTATAGCAGAGAGCGTATCAAATCTGCCTGGCTGATCCTTATGATTTGAAAATGTCACTTTCTACTAAGCTCAGAGAAAATAGGGAGGGGCAATAAAGTCACTCAAAGATAGCAGCCATCCAAAAAGATAAAGAACACGCTGAGGAAAAGCAGACAACAGATTGCAGAGACAGAACAATCACAGATGGAGGCCAGGTGGGTGGGTCAAACAATTTTTTTTATAAAAGGTTTATTTTCATATTTAAACAGTACCCCGTTGTGTAAATGTTCAGCAAAGAACTGATAAGAAAATGGATTTGTAAGTGCGTTTGAGCAAACAACATGTCTTACAGTCAAGAGGGGCTTAGTTGTATATAATTAAGGGATAATGTGCATGGCTGAAGAGTGTATGATACTGCAAGTGATTAAACACCACTGCAAAACAAAGAACTAGATATCCAAGGAAGCTTTATGGAACCAGCATGACGAAATATCAAAACATGAACTTTATTTTTGTTAAAGAAGACAAGAGGATATTTATCTAACCAGACAAAAGATTTTTTCACTGAAAATGCTGTGCACTTCCAAGCTGCTTCTGCCATGTAAGCAAGCTAACTAAGATTATCACACTTTCTTTTCAGTGTACACTGCTATTACATTTAATCCTTTAAAACCCCTAAGAGAACAGCTCTGTGTACATGCAAGGCCCATATTCTCTGGAACTGCAACCACAGTTTCTCTGCGAATTTCCAAAAACTTACTGGCATTAGTCAGCTGAATAATTACAGCCCCAAGGGCTTGAACCAAATCCACTGAAGTAATAGGTGTCTTGGACAATGGATGACCTGAATCATGCAATAAAGACAAGGCAAACAAGGGAGATCAAAGGTCCGCTGAGACCACTGGTATCTCATAGCAAAGACTGCAGTATAGACACATGAACAATCTCCATTGCATCTGCCCAGCTGTCAGGTATATTTTCAAGGATACCAATATTCAAAAACATTTACCAAACATTTAAGGCTTTGGAAACTTAGAATTTCTCTTTTGGGGGTTTTGTTATTAGAATTTTTTATTTGTGTCTTGGGTTTCAACTTGTGAAAACTGCAAAGGAATAGAAAGAATGCCAATATAACACTAATGCATCCATATTTACATTCTTGTTTGGATGCAGAGTGCACTTTTGAAGGATTTCCCATGCCTACTGTGTTTTGTTCCCATCCCATAATTTCAGAGCAAGTGAACAGGTTTGTTTTCAGAGGAAAATAACCAGAAATGTGCTCCAAGAGAGAAACTTATGTGTCCCAACTACAGTTGGATCAGAGTAGACCTACCACAAGTAACACCTTCCTGAAATTTATTTAGTGTGAACATCAAGTTCTCAGGACAAACTGTTTTGCTCTACAGTTCACTCCTGTTGCTCTATTCTCCTTGACAGTGACACCATCATAAGGGGAAAACATGAATTCTTTATTTAGAGAAGCTTTAATTGTTGGCTTTGATTGACAAATCACTACTTAAAATATCTAATAGACGTAGAGGTGACTCAGCATTGTAATTGTGAACAATTTGTATCTCAAATGATTTTTGTGTAAGTAATTCTTCAAACATCTCTGTGTAGTTTGTTTGAAAGAAATTTATAAATGTTGGTTCCTCAGTGCTCAAGAAACTGCATAATTCTTTGAAAAACGAGCAAGATACTGAAAAGAAAAAACAATGAAGGAAGTTGTTATAGTCACAAACAAAAAGAAAACAGAAAAAGAAAATAAAAGCTGGTTTATGTAAGTGAGGGGGGAGAATAAGCAAATTTTTATAAAGTTCAGTACTTGGCAAGGAGGACCAGTTCATCCTCACGTAACACATTTGCAGCTCCCAACAGAAACTGTCCATGTTCCACAAGTGCCCTCACAGCTCATGGCAAAACGCAGTTTTCCACTTAAGGGGGAATTTAGGGCTTTTAATTAGGCAGCTCTATTCAAGAACCATTCATTCATTCTCAAAAGCATGGACTGCCAAGGAAGAAATAAAACATATCCCACAAAGGCGTGAAAGTCATGGCAATGGCCCAGGGGACAGCAGATACTGTCACTGATAAAAAGCATTCCCTGGTATCTCCCTGGCCTCTAATGCATTTCCATCTTAATTTCTGCTACGCTACCCTAAAGCAAACTGGCTTCCTAGCATCGCTCTCCTTCTTCCCCACTCTTCAATTTTCTGCATTAAATATTTAAATAGTGTGTTTTTTCTGAATGATAAAAAACACAAGTAAAGTTTAATTGAAGTTAATTTAATAAGAAAAACACAGATGGAACAAATTCGGAGAGTAGAGTGGCTGTGGAGGTCCACTAGAAACTGAGGAATAGGGCTGAGCAGTGGGAAACAAAACAGGCATACAGTCCTCATTCGGGGTGCTCAGTTCCTCCCGTTCCCAACTTTTTCTAATCACTCAGCCAGACACATTTCCATTACACAACCCACCTCCTTATCACCAGCAAGCACACCAGTCCAGCAGACCCACTGATCTCAAATGGGTCTCCTCCGAGACAGTGACAGGAAAGCCACACAAAGGGAAAAGGTTGGTCAACTCTGACACTGGATTTAAATACAAAGTCAGACTGGGACCTGGGTATCCTGAGTCTGCCTGGAGGGATTCTGCAGGAAAAAAAGGGCTGTTCAGAGGGAAATATCAACAGAAACTGCAGCAATGTGATAGCGTATGAATGTTTTTAGAGAAGTTGTCCAAATTAATCCTTGATCTCTACTGCCCAGCTGACAACAGGCCACAGATTAAACATTCGGGATGTGATTTCTCCCAAGATTTTACAACACCTACATTTCAGTTAGTGCTTAGACGTGTGATGTGCAGCTCAGTTTTCACTACAGTCTGTGGAGACCCAGGACTCAGTTCCCAGCTGCCAAAGGTTATCCTGCCAGGTCCTCAAGCTAAAGGTCCAAAAGAATATGGGTCTTCTGTGACTCCTGTATCACTTTGGTCAACCTACATCCTGCACACCATACCCCACCTCAAACAAGACCAGACAAACAATGTTTACAAACCCAGCCCAAACCTCCTGCAAACGGTCAGTGGAACTGCTCTCCAGGCGACAGCTTCAAATAAATCCTTCTCTCACTGACTTGCCCTGGCATGCCAACATAAAGTATCCAGTCATAGGAATTACCAGTAATCCTCAAATAGCGCCCAGGTGCACAGCCTCATAAAATATCTCCTGTTTTCATATGCACAAAGTTCATCTAGCCTCCTATGAGGCTGGGTAATGATGAGAAATTAGAACAGTGGATTGTCCAAAATTCTTTAATGACAGCTGGATCCACCTAGATCCATACACATAGAACTGTGGAGCATTTTATAGCTTGTCACACAAAATCTTAGTGACTGAGCTGAAATGAGTAATGTATGCCTACAGGGAATGAGAGATCAAGCTGAGGTTAGCATATTTGAGCTTTTGAATTGGTTTACTGTAACTAGATCCCTAAATTCAAAATAAAATACTGGTGCAGTCAAGTTGTTTATGACTGTATTAGGCCATTATGACATTTATGTGGATGGTGATGAAAACTAATTTGATATGAATACAAACACTAGCTGGCAATTTCCTGCATTACAGCAGCAGTACAGATAGGACACATTGTTTCAAGAATCTTAATTTGTGGGCATGTGTGTACACATGTGCATGCTTCACCATCATTCATATTTCAGGGATACAACCCTCTTTACCGGCCTATCATGCAGCTAAAGATGAAAGGTAAAGATGAGTAGCAAATAGTTTGGGTGAACCAAAGAACAAGTACACATACTCAGTGACAGCAGAAAGTTGCACCATTTAAGACTTTATCCCGTACACATTTGCTGGGAAGAGAAATTTAAAAAACCTTCTATTTTTCTTTCCATGTCTCATCTTTCTTTTTTCTTTGGAACAATCTAAACTCTGACATCACTGAAATAGCAGATGCATAAGCTATTTATTAGGCCCTTTGCCATTATACGTATGAAGCTACAATTATTAATTATGGACTTTTCTGAGGGATCTGGGACTCCCTGATAAACACGCTACTTCCTGCACTACAAAGTGTGCCAACCCCTTTGACAAGCCACTTATTCTTATGTTGAATTAATAGAACACCTTTGTGCACTTCTGTGCCCTTTTGGTTTCTGTGTGCTGTAAGGCCCGTAAGTGCTTGAAACTCTAATCTGCATTTAAGTAATGTGTTAATTACTGGGAACTTTGTGAAAACAAAATATTATTCAGAATATAAGGAGTTATAAGATGCAATAGGAATGCAAAGTTCACTGGAATCTGTTTCAAATGCAGTGAGGGGTTTTGGCTATGTGTGCAAACACATTTGATGTAGAGAGACCGTACTGGACGTATTTGGAAAAATGAACCCAAATGTACATCAGCACTGCACAAAAACTGGTTTTCAATCACCAACATTCCCAACAAGAACCTTTGGATGGACTTAAGCCAATATATCCTCCAATCTATGCTCTACACTGATGTTTTTCCAGTAGTACGAGAGATTTCAAATAGCCCATACTTTGTGCTGGATTTTCACTCATCCTCCTTCAGTCCTCAACATAGCACGTACTGTGGATTAGCAGTCAAAAAAGCCTGTTTCATCAAAGTCTGATAATAGGAGTTTGTGAAAAAGAAATGGAATTTAATGTGAAAATAGGTATTGCTAGGGTTGCTGTATTGATTGCTTTTTTTTTTTTTTTTTTTTTTTTTTTTTTTTTTACTGAATTCACTTACAGCATCTGCTTTGTGTTTGCAGTGAAGCTGCTATAAAATTTTCCTTCAGCCGTAACTGGTCTGCAGAACTAAGGGTTTCTGCTGTGCAGTTCAGAAATACAGATACTTGACCTTTTCTGTGATTATGTTTCTACAACGTCCTTTGGCAGCAAGGCCCAGAGTCTAATCAGTCGTACAGTAATTGTCCTAAAAAATAATATAAGTTATTCCTGACACTTCATAAGCACGTTACACCTTTATTTACGTACAAGTGCATAGAAAAAATACTCCTTTTTTTCTTTGTGGCATTTGTAACAGGTTGGCAGACTTAAGATTTTATGTAGAAATGGAAGTTTGTATGCACAGAGTTGCTTAAAAAAACCCAAATCAACACAGCCCCCCCAAACAAACAAACAAACAAAAAAAATCACAATCTTACAAAAGAAGACAACAAATGTCAAGTCATACTGATAGATCAGTAGTTTCCACATAAAGCAGCTCTTTCAGATGAGAAAGTCAGAAGAGAACAGGGGACAAAGCAACACCTCAGGCAGACAGAGAATTCAAGATTAGAAGGGGTTTATGTGGTTTTACTAGTAAATCAAATCTAGTAACACAAAACTTGAGGAAGCGACTGACTTGTGGTATTATCTCAGTCTATATTGTTCAGCTAAAGATTTGACAGGTATATAGCCCATTTACATGCAGCTCTTTGCATATGCAGCAAAATTTATGTCCTTCCTTAAATTTTATACCACTTCTGTTAAACTTAAAAGATTGATTGCACTGCTGTTCTCATGAAGGTCAAAGAGGCGATGCAAACTTCTGCTGCTTTTAGATCCTCATTTTCTGTAGAGTTACCTTAATTGTGTAGGGTTTAGTTTTACTTTATTAAGGCTGTAGCCATGCTTAAATATGTCAGTGGAGTGGGAAAAGGCAATTTTTCTGTATAAAAGAATTACATAACATAACATTTGGCAATCCATACATCTGCATTATCTCCTTAATTTTCTTTTTGCATCAAAAACATTTTAAAGCTGTAGTCATTCTCTTTGTTCTCAATTTCTTTAAATAAAGTTATTTAACACGTCAATGAACTTGGGAAAACATTCCCTTTAAGTACCTGTTTCTTGAAAGAATAATGGAATTACAGAATGGTTTGGGTTGGAGGGACCTTAAAAAATCATCTAATTCCAAACTCCCTTCCCCACCCCTTGCCATGGGCAGGGACACCTGTCCACTAGACTAGGTTGCTCAGGGCCCCATCCAGCCTGGTCTTGAACACTTCCAAGGATGGGGAATCCACATCTTCTCTGGGCAACAGATACACTGCTTAGCAGAAGATGGGCAAGGTAACTCAACCCTTCCAGCTTGTCATTTTCATATCAGAGAACGCATGTACTGTTCCTCCAGGCATGCTGACACCTTATTGCCTAGTCCTCTTCAGCTTGAATTCCTGACACTGAGGACACCAAACCGGTCTGTCAATTTTGAATTCCTATTCCCTCATTAGGGAACATAACATACTTTTTCACTAGGTCTGTCTTCATAGGTCCCCACCCTAAAGTAACTAAGTCAACAACAATATATGCACAATGTCCTTATGTCACATCATAAGTGTTTAAATGAGAAGTCAAAGTGTTTAAAATGAGAAGTTTAGTCATTTCTTTTTAGCCATAGTTCCAGCTGGTTTCAATAGAGCAAAACGCAAAATACTGCTTTTTCTTCAAAATTATTTTATTCAAATACCTATAAGCCTTAAGTATATTTTTGTACTCTTCTCTTTGTGGTAATAGCCACTAAACTAGATTTCATATGAAGAGCTGCAGAAAGATGGTTACCCCGCTCTGCTTTAAATTTCATTAGTCATGATAAGGTATACTACAGCCTGAAAATTTAGGGTTTAGGGCCTCTATTCTGTTTTAAGTAGAAGTACAAAGTAGAAGTGGAACAAACCAACACTTGGTTTTATTTCAAAATTTCATCCTACTTCTTTGTTACTTAAAATAGGTATTTGTGTTTCAGTTTTTCAGGCTAAGCAGTCTTCTTCACTGGAGAAAATTATGTAGAAGGATGCTCAGTTACAAGAGTCTTAAGTCAAAATTTGTGTTTGGTATCCATTCTCCATATTGGCAGTATTTATTACCAGACCCAACTCAACTTCTCTACGTTCTCTGGATAAATAATGAAAAATAAGGAGCAAAGAAGGGATATACTCCCATTAAGTATATGGAGAGGAGCACCCGAAAATCATCCGATTCCTCTTAAGTCTGGCTGAAACATGTACACATTAATACACAAAACAGCAACAACTGCCTTCAGTAAAATCTGTACCATTTCAGAAGAATTTAAACTGCTCAAAGGAAAATATCAGTAGAAAAGAGTACTTTCTCACAGCTGATTGAATTAAATAGAGTAACTAACTCTCTTCTCCACCAAAACAAGCATGAAATGATAAAGTGGAAAAGAGCCTTGCTGTCAGCCATATGATGTACCTAACAGGCAGGCACATTGAAGATAAATGCTTTATTCCTGCATCTTTTTTTCTTGTGGGTTTCAGGAAGGGGCTGTTGAGGTAAGAAGGTAGACAAAGGGCTTTTATTGATTTTCTCTGCTATACCTGCTCTTGCTACTTATTAAGAGCTGTGGAAATTGCCCATAGCTATCTTTCCCCATGTTTTCTTCCTACCTGCAATACTGTCACTCCTCTCTTTGTTCATGTCCTGGAAAAGCAGTTCCTCTAAGGACCACTGCTACAACAGCAGCAAACACGCAAGTCACATAAATGAAGACAGTAAGGGATGTGCAAACACCTCACAATATTCCAAATTCTCCTATTAACACCACAGTCATTTAAAGAGGTGAAGACCTTCAACTCACTACCTACAGTTAAGAGCCTCTGAAAGCGCTTGATGGCAAGAGAGACCCCAGAGGATCAGGCTGTAAAAGGCTACCTTGTTTTTATCTGTGGGTCTTCTTTTTCAACTAGACTAAGACTCTTTGTAACCTTCCTTTAAGAATTTGCAATGGTGTCAACAACAGTGGCAGTAGGGACAGCAGCTTTCCAAGCATCTGTCACGTCAGTGCTGGGGCCATCAGCAGAAACAGATTGTGCTAGAGACAGTTGTCCCATGTGAACCAGTGAGACTCAGCCAAGTCTTTCCATTCTGCACTGATCACTGATGAAAAAGAATTCCTATGAATTGAAGGATAAATAAGTTCCTTGCAAAAGAAAAACAAACAAACAAAAAACCTAACAAAAACCCCAAACACATTAAAAATGCAAAAAACACCAAACCAAAAAGACCTCAGCATGTTTTATGACTTACTTTCCCTGAATTTCTTCCAGTAAATGCACACTCCAATCTGATAAATATTCCCTGAGAAGTACCATGCATTCTGCTGTCCAGACATGGGGGGAAGGGGAGAATTTAAAAAATCAACCTACAGATGACTAAGTATTGATGAATATGGTGTGAATTCTGAGGCGGGTTGTCCCCCCTCCACCTCCCACTTACTAATTTACAGAATCTGCAGTATTTAGAGTCACAATGTCAACCAAAGTCAGAAGAAATAGAATTCTAGAAAGCATTACAACCATCATTAGCACTCTCTATCCTGACTACTTATCAGACACATATAAATCTTGATGTCTATGTGACTCACTATGATGAAATTAAATGAGAGCAAGCAGAGCAAATGCATGTCTACTGCTTTTATCTCTAACCCAATCAGACAGTCATCAATACATTTGAGCTACTGCAATATATTCTGTAATATTTCAGAGTATTGTTATCATTCTATTAACACAAGCATCTTTAGCATTTTTCCTCTCTATCTCCACAGTTTTGTAACGGATAACTCTTCTCCAGCCCTGACTGCATATTGCAGCATTTCATACACCATGCTCCTTGGTCTAAAAAAAATGTATTTTTTTAAATATGCATTTAATTTGTGCCTACTATAGTGAAAGGAGAACTGAAATCAGCATGCACAAAGGCAAGGAAGCAAAGCAGTTAAGAATGTGTAAGGACATTAAAGCATGTGGTATCCCTGTTCGTAACTGCATGTATTGAAAAAGCACAGAAGCTCTACATTCATACCAAATCAATCCTCTGCTTACCCCCAGACATTTTAATCTGTTTCATTAAAAGGACAGGTGCTGATGAAGATTTGAAACAGAGACCAAATTAAGAAAATGACAGGAAAAAAGAATCCCTGCTGCTACAAAGCAGCATTCTCACTGGGATTGCATTTCTTGAATATTCTCCTTCAAGGAGAGCAGCATATCAGTTTTTATATTTAGCCAGGGAAGGTGACAGACTGAAATCAGAGTTGCTAAAACCAAAGCAGGTAGTGTGAAATCTAAGAAAGTACAGGACTGTGAAACTAAAATGAGGAAAGGGCTTAATTTTTTTTTTTTTCATCTTTAGAAAATCAGCACATTATTCCAACTGAGCTAACATGCTCATCTGTACTGCAGGATTACAAGGAAGCTGAAGACAAAGGTTTCATTCACAACTCTACTCTTTTACAAGGGATAACCTCCTGCGCAGATGTGAAGTCAAGTCACGTCTGATGAAGTTCACTTTCCCTGTGACAGTGGACAACACTTTTGGAATCAAAATAGAAACCTTGATCCTGCATCATTCAGTCTCCTGTATATTCTTCAGATCAAAATTTCATATAGGAAGAGGTGCATGTAGATAGTCATTACAACTATGCTAAAAATCAGAAAGAAGCTTTAACCTCCCTTTTCATTTTCAACACTACACTATAAAAATATCAACTCTTTCTAACAGCAAGGTGTGAAATATCTTTAAACATCACTGATTTCCCATCACTTATTTCCTCTTACTGCAGGTCATTTAGAATAAACCATTGTGCATGAAGCTTAGAAATGTACCTCCTCTAGATGCCTGTTTTACCCATGATGTTTCTGCTTTGTGACATCACACATAGCTGTCATGAAAATGAATGTAAGATTATTAGCAGACTACTTTGGGTTAATTCCTGGTCCAATTAAACTAAGATTCACAGCCATTCACATCACCAAGACTGAAATGACACCTTTTTAACTTCCACCAATGAAAAACCAGTGGGAAAAGCTGAATAGAAAATGGTATCCAGTTTTTATGCAATGCTTGATAAATAAATAAAGCAGGAGGATTAACATTTGTTTTCATGGAAGCATGGATGAACCTATCTCATGCAAATAAGCTGTGGTGGCAGAAAAACATGCATAAATTGGAATATTTTGTAGAAAGTGATATTTTCTGCACACAGCTTATGACTTTTATGAACTTAGTAGCTGTGGCACTAGCCAAATTAAAAGATCATTTTACAAATAGGCAGAAAATTATTTTGCTTTTCCATGACTTATACATCATTTTGTTTTGTTCTGAATTTCTACCAGAGTACTGTGAGATTCTATTAATTCTTTGTGCTTACTGAGGCAGCAAGGGAGAGTAATACCGGTCATATTAGAAAATTATCTTTTACTACATTATTTTGTAAGTTGGTCAAACTATGTTTAATCATTGTTTCAAATTGAAAATAATAATGTAAAATTATCCATATGATATGCTAATTAGGACCTACCTCAGAACTGTAGGAACATGAAAAAAAAGTGAAATGTAAGACAGAAAGCTGACACTAGAAATAGTTTAAATCTGTTCAAAACTGACACTAGAAATATTTTAAGTATTTTAATTCTATTAATATGTTAGTATTTCTCATTTTTCATGGAAAAATAGGATGTGTGTTGACCTAGCACTGCAACTTTTTGCAAATGCCCAGTAGCCAGATACTAATGCCTTTGAATGTTATTAGTGCACTGTGGTGAGAAGAAATATATCAATGAGCTCTGAATGACTTTAAATGAGATGCCTCAGTGAAAGCAGCAAAGACAGAATGAACGTAATGCACTGTGTTTTATTAATGAAAGATACACCATCTTTAACTCCGTTGAGATGATCCCCTTCAGGCCTCAGGTGCACCACAGGTGATAGCTTTGTGACAAAAATAGAAAGGCATTCTCTTAGTCCTAAAATAATACTGCCTAGAAGGCATTATTTTTTTCCTTTGAAGCTAATATTATTTTGGACTTTCATGAAGCCCTAAATAGCCCATAACTGGAAAACACATCTCAACAAAAACTTTAAACTCCCTAGCTAATGAATGATATGCATACAGAAGGATTAACTACAGGACGGTCACCTCTACTTATTTGCATTGGAAATTTCAAAATACTAGCATTTCATTATTTTTTGATTACCCCTTATCACTTACTATCTCCTTTTGATATCCTTAACTACACAACATTTATCAAACATTGGAAGTGGTTGACAGCTGACCCTTAAAAAATTCAAGAATAGAAACTGAAATGTATTTCTGCAGGAGTTGAAACTATATAGCAGCAAACACCCATAAAGCTCAGCACTACAAGAGCTCACAAGAGGCACTTCATGCAATGAGGCAAATTCAAACTTATTTTATTCTCCAGCATAACTTTACCAAATTCCTGCACTTTATTTTTAGCACAGGATTTAGAGAGGTAACAAGAGTTACCTCTCAGTGGTGCAAACAAACTCAGTGAATGATGGGGTATTTCATATTATTCATCAGAGCAGGAGTTGATCATTCCAGGAATGTAGATGTCATAACATAAATGGGCAGCAGCTGTAAACTTCTAGGGATGTATACTGAGAGAACTGTGCTTTACTTCAGTGGAAGTAAAAAACACACACAAAGTAGAAGAACGCAGAGGAATACAGTTCTGAAATAATCAGGCTGGCATTGCATATCCAGTAGTTGATCCCCATTTAGCATTCAGTTTTAAAGAAACTAGACACTGGAACTCACAGCTAATTTGCAAGCTGAGGACCACTGTGGTCTTCACAGCCAGTTTTCCTGATTATAACCATGCAAACAGAGTAAGGCTTGTTCCTGTTCAGTTTAAACCACTTTACAACCTGGATTCCCCTTGACATACTTGCACCCTTCAGCACGGAGGAACAGGTGTGCCCTGACTAGAAACCTTCTGCTGCTCAGTGTAGAAGGATATTTCCTCACTTTTAACCTAAATTTTACCCATAGGGAGACTCTAATTACACAGACATTGGAATGTAAGTTCTGTGCTCCCTGATGTGCTGCATGAGAGAGGCTGTGAAGGAGCCAGATCCTGTGTGCTCCAAGTCCTCTACAGTCTGGCTGTAGAGAGTATTTTCCACATGCAAGCTGGAGCAAAGATTGCATTCCACAAGGGCCTGTACGGTCATATGGGAGAGAGATAATCATTCGTGCTTGTGGTCTGCATGGTGAATTCTGCAGGAAGTACGCTTAGTTTGCAATAAAAAGAATGGGTTTGCTATTCATCAGCAATCCAAGGCCAGTTTTTACTTCGGATCTTTCAAAGCCCCCAAGAGGTTTCTCTCCTCCCCATTACTCATCAATGGTAATAGTGTTTTCACAAGTTAAATTATGTCCTCCTTTACACCTATGCAACAAACAAATATTCTCCCATGCTTGAAGACATTTTGCCCATGATGATTTTATAGAGGTACAAGCTGCTTGAATTTATTATGATTAGGCTGTCACTTCCTAAGCAGTCCTGTCATTGGAATTAAGATCCCTGGTTTAGTCTTTCAAGAAACAATGGTTCATCATAAATAAAAGAATATTTAAAAAAAAGGCAACAGAAAAAGTATCCCAAACCCACCAAATGTAAAAAAAGAACTTTGAAGTTATTTTAAATGAGGGTCTTAAAATGGGCTTCAAAATCTAAGTATGTTTGAGCACAGGAAGTTGCAAAATTCTCACTTTTTTTAAATTCGTAACTCTAAAGTGATTGGCAATCTATTTTATATTCTAGTGCCAAGAATCACACCGTTTTGTTGTTATTGTTTCTGAATGACAATCTAAACTCTAGCTTGAGGAAAAAAATGGCTTCTTGTCCTTCCAGTTGTAGAAAATATTTTGAAAAGATGACCCAATTACATTCAGAGACTGAACAGATGCATACAGAGGGATTAAAGAATAATTTTTATTCCAGACATTCTTGATATTGTGGGGACCCAATTAATTTCAGCTACATGAGCTATGTGTGTCTATCTAAAGATAAAAAAGGTAAAAAAAACCCACAAAAAACAATAAATTCTCAAATTCTCAGCTTCAGAACATTCTTCTCTTACTCAACTAATCTTTAATTTCCAGTTTTACAGGCACTTGGAGATGGTGCACAGAGAAAAGAGACATTCCTCCTTGCTTGATGAAAAGCACAGAGCTCCATCACCTTAGGCTGAGATCACAAATTCAAATTGCATCTTTTTTTTTTTTAGGTGATATTGCTCCTGCCTCTCTTACCATGTGCATAAAACCTAGTGATATCTTTTGCACGGGTAGTATAAAAATCTAACTTTTGTCACACCCTCTGCCATTTGAGGAGAAAGAGGAGCAGCAGGAAAGAGGAAGAATTATTCTGCCTTATTCTTCCCTATTCTCCTCCACTAAGTAAGAATATGGCTGTGCTTACAAAGGAGCCCTTCTTTTTTTTTTATTACTTATGAAAGGTATTTCCTCAATATTTACCATTGGTATTTCATCTATTAAAGAATTATCTTTTCTGTGTGTGTGAAAGGCACTTTGAAAACTTTACCGTCAAAAAAAAAAAAAAAAAAAAAAGAAGAAAGAGAGAGACAGGCAGCAAATAGACCTTAGTGCTCATGAAAGGTAAAGACAATCTCCCAGGCATTTCAAAGCGGCAAGGTCAGGCCTCACCCTCACTCGTGTACATCTGCATTATTGACTCGCTGAAACAAAGGCAGGGCCCGGGTAAAGGAGGGGTGGAGGAGCTGCAGGGCGGCTGTGCGGGGCTGTGCCACTGGCGGCGGCGGCTCCCCGCACGGCCGCGCTGGCCGAGGCGAGCTGGCTTGCACAGCATTCAGACACCACTCGGCGGTGGCATGCGAGCCATCGGATGGAATGCCGACCACAGCCATGAGGGCTCCTGCTTTCCCTTCTGTGCTCATCCACCTCTACATACTTCCACTGCATGGCACTCTGAAGTACAGGGTAGAACCTGAGGAACAACATCGTCCTCCTCAAACTCAGTCCCTGCCCAAAGTCTTATCTTTGAACTGCATCTCCTCACCCGTCCATAGTTCCTCAGAAGTGAGTTACCCTCTCCTTCCCTCTCCCCAGTGATATATTCCCAGGCTTCAATCTGACAGCAGGTGCTTTACTCCACTCATTTGATTTTTTTCTGACAGCAGGTGCTTTATGCTATTCATTAACCTTTTTTCCCCCCCGTATGGCAAATTTTGTTTGTTGTAAAATCATGTATTTCATTATTGGTAGGTTATTTACAGTATTTTTGATCTGTTCAACAAAATCATACATGGTTTAACTGTTCTCTTTGAGGTGATTCTTTATTAGTCATATAATCCATTTTTCTACTGATTAGGGAAGATGAGTCAGTACTAAATATTCTATCTCTTCATACAATTGATTTTTCTGTGCCTTTTTCTTCCAATATTATTTTCTCCAACAGAGTTTTGCTGGCTATTTTTTATTAGTACAAATCATCTGCAGATGCGCTAGAGATTTCACGCTACAGCTTCAATGATGTTTTCTAGAAACTCTGGAGAACAAAGCAATTTTTCATATCTAATTCCATTCTTCTCTTCCCAGCTGATGTAACTGTCAAAGAAAATCACAGCCATGCTAACAATGCAATACAAATGAACTCAGATCCATACAGACTGTTTCTGCGGAGGCCCAGAGTGCAGAGGTGAACATGATAAGTTATCCTAAACAATAGAAATAGCCAAAAAAATCTGCTGTTGAAGACCTCACCTCTTACAGATGAGATCAATCAGGAGCAAAAACAACTAGTTCCAAGCAAGAACATCAGAGTCACACTCCCTGACAGGTTTCCTTCATCAGAACAGCCAGACACAGCACCAATGTCACCAGCAAACCCACTGCTGGTAGTGCCATCCACCCACAGGAGAGACCCCAAGCACCTCCCCACGCCTCACAGCTAGCTGTGTCCCTATCCCCTAATGAATCTTCTGCTGACATTTACTCTAAAGCATTTCTTGTTTTGTTCTGCTTAAGGAAAAAAAACAAAAAACAAAAACCAAAACAAAACAAACAGAAAAAAAAGCTACAAACCACAAACAAACAGAAAAGTACATTAAACCAAACACTTTCAATTTATATTATTTTTGGATCACTTCCTCAGCAGCCTGCCCATGGAAAGCTAGCATTTTACAAACTTTCAACTAAAATAAGAACAATATTCAATACCAACAGGATGAAATGAATCAATCTGTCCATGGGTTAATTCACAAAGGCAAATTTCTCCTTCACAGTCTCCTACCAGAAATAGGAAATAAACTTCAGTAGTTCAGTATCCATTTCTGCTGGAGGAGAGGGCACAATTGGGTCAGTTTGATGTTTCTTTTGGCATTCTAAACTTTTCATAGGATAAAGCCTGACAAAGGGGCAGACTAACAAAACTCAGCCAGAAATGAACCGATTTACAGCAGAGTAGTAAAACAAAAATGTGACTCAATCTGGTTATTACTCAATATAACTTACAGAAGAAATGGGTCTTTGTAAAGTCTTAAACAAATTAATTTGCTTGCTTAGCAGACTTAGGGCTTGTTAAAGGCCCACTAAGGTGCCTCATTGCTTTCAGTGCTCTCTGGCTCATTGCTCTTTCCACACTGTTCAATAGCTGGCTGTAACTCTGTATTTCAGAAATTTTCATCTAACTTCATGTATTTTCAGAATGATTGTAGAATAAACTGAATATAGGACTGGGGCAGGCTGGGAGGGGGGATCTGAGTTACCTATCTGGACAAATTAGTGCTATCGGATACCGCATTAAAATCAGTTCTAAATGAAAATTAGCCTTTTTCATTAGCCTGAGCTATATGACTGAGCCATCATATGTCACAGACAGCACACAAATAACCAGACGCTAATGAAATACAATGCTTTACTTCAAACAAAATCAATCAATTCCTCAAAATTTCATCCAGGAACATAGTGAATGCATTTCTCTCTTTTTTCCTTAAATCCCATCTGATGTGAGTTAATATTGAGCAAAGACATAGCGAGAAATCTCTAGCTGATGAGTTTCTAAGGAAATCTGTTACTACAAGAAACATGTTCACTTCTCTAACAGGTACAAACAAACATAACTGATGGGAAGAACACAATCAATAACACAGTTTCCAAAAATACTAGGACTGTTTATCTTAAGATCAGATTTGAGTGATTTCAATTAGATGCAGATCTGTTCTGGTATTTCTCATCTTTGCCAGCTTGTCAGATAATTGCCTCCCAAGCAACTGTGATTATCAGGCTTTCTCAGTTCAACTGTTAACTCATTATTTGACAAAAAAAAAAAAAAAAAAAAAAAAGTGNCACGCTATATTGAGTTCTTTTTCAAAAGGACAGAAATTCATCACAGCCTGAAAGGTGCTAACTATACTACAATCCTCATTCAAACAAATTTTTAATACCAATACCATGGAATAACAGTGGTTTTTTTTAGATTTGTTACCTGCTGCTGCATTTTGTACACAGAGGGGAGAAACATGGTTGAGCAAAGTTCACTGATTATTACAGCTGAAATTTTTTCTTCATAGTGACTACTCATCTTGCATCTGCACTTTACTACCATATATTATTATGATCATCTTGCATAAGATAAGCACACGAGACAGAATTATAGCTTATTTACAAGAAAAATGAACCAAATCAAATACTTTTTACCTCCCATGTGTGGTACAGATTTACAACTTTCCTCGAATCAGAACCATAGGCTGCTGAGAAATAGCACTGTGCTTTAAAAAGAACCATAATGTTTCACCCTAGAGTTACAACATATGTTTGACACTGGCTTTTACACCAGAGGAATGTGGATGTGCTCAGTTTCTAGAAGCCTGCAGAAGGTTTAGGGATCTGTCTGGATGAAATGCACTGTACAAATACGCACATTTCACCAGTATGTTGTTCTCTTAGACAAATTTCTGGCAAAGTGGAACCTATAAGAATTATTTAACTTTCTGTAATTAAAACATTAGAATAATCATGCTTCACCGTGACAAAAGATTACTGGAGACAAAGGATGACATTAATAGTTGCTTGCAATAAGCTTTTCAAATTAAAGCTGTCTGTACCTCTGAAAGTGGTTTTTTTTTTCTACTTCTGTTATAAATTTCCTTTCATGGAGGTATGTTGCAAAATAAAATGCTATTCTTCATTTTGCTCTAAAAATGTCTGCTTTGAACTATTTAAACTATTTTAATTACTCACTTTTCATCAGCATAAATAAATTTTGCTCACTGACCCATATATTTCGTATCTAAGTGAACCAAGCTACTTCTCCCTGACCACTTAGTGCAGGTTAGCCAGGCTTTGTGAGCAGCATATAATGACATGCAAACTAAAACCATAACTATGTCAATTTAAGGTCAAAAAGGCCTATTTGTGGTTATTATGGAAATCAGTTTAAATGCGAGGTGCCTAAACAATGCGTCTTTGCGTACTGGCTCAGCAAAAAACCACAAACAACCTGCCAACATCTGCTTTTTGAAGTGTCAGATAACATTATTTCCAGGATGACATCAAGGGCCTTCATTGGCTATGCATAAGGTCAGTGAATATTAACTTCATTTACACTTGGCTGAGAATTGGCTGGTGCCAACAATAGGGGTTTAGATCCTCTGCTGAGCAGGGTTAAAAACTGACAGAAAGCTGCCATTGAGGAAGATGGATGATCGTACTGGCTGACCCTATTCATCCCCAAGTGTCACAGCTTCGGCCTCTTTTCTATCTCTGCAACAAAAGACCCTCTCTGAGCTTCCCAGTGGCCTTCAGCTTTATTGGTGCTAACAGGCCCAGACATTTTCATCAATTGGATTCTCTACCTCTTAAACACAAGAGCTTGCCCTCCCTGGCTAGCCAAACCTTGGCACAGATGTCTTTTTTTGTAATTGCTTCTCTGCTGTCTGTTGGGAAGGATGCAATCGGACAGGTGAACATCATGTCAACACAGAAAATGCTTCACCATTTATCTCGGTTTCCCAATGGCATTTTAAGGGAAGTGATACCCTGCTTGCCTGAAGGGGGGGGGGGGCTTTAACCCTTCAATGGCTCAAAGTGTCTATAAATACAGAAAATGAACTTGTAATAAAATTCTACTGCACTTGTCCTACACATCATCTAAAAATTATTTCGTTTTCCCAATCAAACTGTTAAAAATCTACATCTTTAAATGCACAGGAATCAATTTAGTGTTACTGTGTGTGTTTCTGCATCAGATCCTCAGGGTCCTTTTCAGTCAAGTTCAAAGTATAAATTTAAGGCTTGAATAGTTAATAATGCAAACATCTGTAGAATTTCCAGTCTATTTAAATCTGAGGACACAAACTTAAGAAAAATCACAAAAATACACTAGGAGCTCATCTGGAACATATCTATTACCTGTAATAAAAACAATTATTTTACTATTTGAATGACAAAATGACTGGAAAAAGAATATAAAGGAGGCATAACAGAGCTGTAGAGAATGCTTTCAGGCTGAAGAAAAGCAAAACTGATGTTCCATCATATATTTTTTTTCCAAACATCTGCTACTGGACATTTGCTGGCAAAAGAGTAATGGATTTGACAAGCCACTTGTTTGATCCAATACAGCAATTCCTGTCTTTCTGCATACACCATGGAAACACACAGCCTCCTATCATAATTTATATATTTTCCCAGATTCTGGGCTGTGCTGCATGTGCTCAGTGCCAGACCGATTGTTCAAAGCCACCCTTAAAGGCACTGCAGCCTGCCAGGGGACTGGCCTGCCGCTGAGGTGCAATCAACAGGATTATAGCAACCCCTGTTCTGCCTAACAGATTTACAGCCAGAAGTGAAGGAGCATGGATTAAATGCTCCTATTAACACTTACAGCTCAAGTTACCTTGCAGGGACTGGCACAGCTCTCAGAACCAGTGACGAACTGACAGAAAAACAAATGGGCAGACGACATGAAGCTAGTCCTTTACAGAGATATGGGGTTTGTATTAAACAGTATGGAATGATTCTCTCAAATATGAAGGTAGAAATACAAAATATGGAGGAGGTCACAAAGTTGGGGGGAATAAATGCAATCCAACTTAGCAGTTCATCCTACAGGTGAATGGAAGTAGGAGCCACCCAAACTACTTCTCTGCCGTGATGTGGCATGGCAAGATTGATCAAATTATTTCAGTTCTCCAGTAATGCTTGTAGTCATAATTGAGGGAGGGGATTGGAGAGTGTGCGTGTTTGGGGCAAGAGAGTCATCAAGTAAAAAGTCAAACATTTTCTCCTGAAGGAAAGAGAAAAATGACACCATTTTCAAACTAGCTGCTATTAAAAAAAAGTAAATAAAAAAAAAGGTTTACCTCAGTCATAAAAACAGTAGAAAAGAAAACCCAGTCATAATTCAGCCATAAAATAAAAAGATGTACTATGAAAAAAATATGCGTGAAAGCAGCTGAAGTGATTTTTGAAAATACTGCAATACATATATTTCTTGGAATGAGATGTTTATTGCATACAGCCTACTGCAATATAAAATAATGCAATTGTGTGACTGTACACCAAGATTCATGATGACTTTTTTTTTCACTACTGGAAGGGAATATTGTCATAGTAATGAGGAAAACACACATTTTTCATATTTGTAGTAATTCCTATTAAACAAACTGCTTTTAGCAAGGGCTGCAAGACTGGGCCCTTGCTCTTTGTGTTAATAACAGATGGTTATGACATGGGGCCAATTCCTGTTTTTCTTACTTTCACAAGCAGTCCCAAGGGACTCGTTATTATTATTTTTTTTTAATGAATAAAGCAAGCAAGATTTTACTCAAGGGAAAATAAGCAGTTTTGCAGCAGAAACATTTGTGGTGCCCTTTTTTTGGGTAAAAGCAGGGAGCTCTGTCTCATTGCAGGAACACCCTGCCAGCCCCCAAGAAGCATTAAGGAACCCCAGTAGCAGGTACTTGGAAGGAACAAACAAAGAGAAATCTGGCACACAAGTAAGAAATAACAGCTCTCAACAGATTTCCCCAATATGCTTCAGAAACTCTTATCAGGGACAGAGATTGGCAAGGGATTCCCAGCAGCACACTTCTTCCATCTGGAGTGGGTGGAACTGCGATGTCTCCCAAAGTTGAAAGTTATGGGGATTTAAAGGGAGACAAGACAGATTCAATTTTTAACCTACAGAGACATGTAACAGGGCACAGGCATTTTTGCCCCATGAATAATCACAGGAAAAGGGCTCCAGTCATATGCTCTCCTTTTCAATCACCTTAATGAGCAGCCCTCTGTCTTGGTTAATACATCCAAGTCAACCATGATACATTTGGAAGCATATTCAAAAAATGAAAATTGAGACAAATTATGAGGAGTAAGTATCTGTGATGCAGGTGCTTATCATATGTTGATGACCAGGCTATTCACTTACACAGGGAAGTGTCATCTCCCTGAAAGCCTCTACAGCCCATAAACCACCACACTGTGTTTCTTTAGCGAAGTACTGCCACCATGGTACGAGCAGGTGCCCACCTCAAGAAGCAGGAGTTCAGACACTCTTCCCACAGCACACAGCTACTCAGCCTAGGGTAAGTGGAGTTAGTATGTGACACACTAAGAGCTTGCTTATATCCTCCTTTAGAAGGAGGTGTGATTGTGCCATAAAGGGTGTCTTCATTTCACTGAATCTATACACACTGCTGATGCCAGGAGATGCACGCAGTCCTGGTATCACTGCAGGTACTTGAAACTCACTTCTGAAGAGACCACAGAAATGGCAAGATTAAAAGATCTCTTCCATCTCTGTATTTCAAAGTAATATAAATTAGGGGTTGGAGATTTTCTTCTGCCTAAAGAAAAGGTTGCGTTAGTATATATCCATTAGGCAAATACATCTAGCCCTCCAAAAAGTAACATAAAAAATATTGCTTCAAGATGAATGGTTAAGCACCTCAGTCACAAACAGCTACAAACAGAACAGTGACATGTTAGCCATGTTCACCACAGTAAACTGAACTTGTCTTAACTGGCAACCACAGTGCAGGAAAGTGAAGGCTTAACTTACAAATCAAGTGAGTCTAGGGTACCTGGAAGGATATCCTCCCTTCGGAAAGGACAGCCTGAGCTTTTTGTGTATGGGGAGCTGATCTGTAATGTTTCTGTGTATTCAGATGACCTGAGCAGGTTGTTTGTGCACAGTCCCAGATCGTGTCCATCAATCAATGTCAACAATCTTCCAAGCTCCACTCTGACTGGCAACTGTCAGTCAGTTATCTCCTGAATGTTAATTAACAATGAATACCTTTGTCACTGCTTAAACACACAAAATGTCTTTAAATGGTGGAATTATAAAAGTGGGGTTTGTTTTGTGAGAACAGGTATTGCATTTTCATTTAGTCCTTGTATTAAGGAGAGAAATAAAATCCCTTACTCAGATACTGCACACCATGCTATCAGCCTGTGCTTTATTTTCTGAAAACCATTCATCTCTACTTGTCATGGAATTTTGAATCTTATCTTTTTGGATACATGATTTTTTACAACAACAGTACACAATACAATGACTGTAGCTCTAAATATGACAGAAAATCTTTAAGATAAAAGATCAAAAGTAGGTATGTCATTGTCTCCTCCTATGTCGCATTTGCCCAGGGAAAAGAAAAACTGTTTCAAAAAGATGTTATTTCTCTCCCTTGTTTACCAGTATTATTCACTAGCGATTCCACTGACAAGACTTTTTCAATAATACGACAAGTAGAGACTTATTTTAACTGACACACAAAGCAGACAGACAAGCATATACATCATAAAGACAAAAAATGGTGTCTCTTAATCAGAAATTGAAATGATATGCAACTAATTATAAGTGTTAAATAAAGAGAAGAGACAGTGAGAGATCACAGATTGAAAATTCTATTCCATCTGCACAGGGGGACATAATTTTCAACCCTGCTTATGATTTTAAGCACATGATACTTTCACACTTCCCAGCATCAGACTGCAGATGAAATCCAGCTGAGATGTCCATAAGTGAGATAATAAGGTGACAATGTGGAGCCTTGGGATTTGCTAACAGTTAAAAGAGTATCTATTTCCTTTAGTTATCATTTGGAAGGACTTTATCACTACTCTTTTTTTCTAGTTAGTGCCAGTAAAACTGACCACACTTTGAAAGCTGTCCATTTGTCTGTGTAACAGACAAATGTGTCCTTGCACAATCAGCACAGAACAATGTCACAATTATAATATACTCAGTAAATAATACAATGAATGTTATTTTTTTCCCGAAGAGCTACTGATATGGAACAAACCTTTTTTTGATAAATTGAACAAAAAAATGAAATGGAGAGTTACTTTGTTTCTTTACTGTGCAAATAAATCGATCAAGAAAAAAAAAAGGTGACATTTTGAAACATGAGAAATCATATACCCAAGATTCAATGCTTGATTTCAGCTAAGAGGCTGTCATAGGCCTGATCCAAGACAATAAAATCAAGTAAAAATACCCTCTCTTTGAAAGCATTCCGGTCACATCCCAAAACTATCTCTATGTAGCAATAAAAACAAAATACCAAATATTATGTTAAAAAAAAAACCTGTTCCATACAATCTTCTTTCTAGTTATATTTTCTTACTTGATGTTTAAAGACTTCAAACAAAACTATACATTATAGCAGAAAAAAGGGAAAAGATCAATACATCTCCATTTGCTTTGACATACAAAAACATCACTTTTATAAACAAACAAACAAAAAAAATCAGTAGACCTTTTTCTCCAATTCTACCATTCACCTAACAAATACATACTTATATACACAATGCAAATAATTAATCAAAACAAAATTGTGTCAACACTTGGAAACACTATAGTTCAAATAGTCAGGATTAAATGGTTTATATTTTATATGCATGTCTGGGTGTTTTATATGTTATAGATATTAATATAAATAAATATATTTATATAAAAAAGAAAGCTCACAACCTAAGGGATTGGAATCTGTCACTCCATATGAATGGTTATAACTGCTACATGATGGAAAGAACAAGTTTCAGCAGTAGCTAATAAAACCTTCTAACAGTGACTGCATGTTGGTTAAGAGACGTGCCCTATTTGAAGCAAGAGATCCAAGTTCAAATTCTCCTCAGCAAGAAAAATAATTGACCTAAGCCCGTATAACGAGTGAGATCATGTAAATATGGCCAGTGATCACAGCCACATGGTACCCACTCAGACCATGTCCCATAGACAAATTTTGAACCTGCAATTTGTTCCAGCACTATCAGAGCTGAGCTATTTGGCACACAAACTGCCCAATTTTTAGGAATACAATAAACTTTACTTGCAATGACTCAACTGCCAACATTCTTTAAGAATTTTCATGGTAGCTAAGCAAGGGTTGCAATATTTTATATTGGAGATTTAATGAGTTTCTCAACACCAGCTCTATCCCTCCTGAACAAAAATTGATTGATTCAAATAGGCACCACACACATTTCCATTAAATGTATCACTTCTCCTCAAAATCTACCCATATAGTAGTTTAGTTAAAAAAAAAAAAAAAGAAAAAAGATGGTACACTCAGGAAGTGTACTAAAAACACTATGTTTACTACCCAAAAATTAACATTAGCTGGTAAACTGAGAAATGGAGAGATTTGGAGGGTTGAGGCCCCATGCCATTCTAATTTTTCAGATCAAGTGGATCAATTCATTAATACAAGCTCCATACAACTCCTGAGTTTTGTTTTGATGGTCCATCACAAGTGGATGAAGGACATCCTGCCCTCTCCTACACATGGGTTTGGACTCCCATAGGAAAATATGCACACGTACACCATGTTGAAAGACTGAAAATAAACCAGTCATGGTCAGCTGAGAAGATTTTGCTCTACCAACTGTCAGGGGACACTTGCAGTTTAGTCACATTATGAGGACACATGCACTAAGACAAAGAAAGGCAACGTACAGCCAGTCAAATGCCTATGGCTGCATGAGGCCACCACATCAACCACCTGCCAGAAGACCTCCAAATACCAGTTGACCTCCCACATGAGTTTAATCCACTGTGTTCCATCCACTGTAAAATGAACACCAGCCATCTACACTGCATGACATATCATATTCACTACATGAAAGGAAAGAATAATAACTTATAGCCACTTACTATGCTAGAGATTACACATCTCACCAGTGGGAGATATACCATCACCAGAAATTTAGGGTCCTGTTTATATTCACTTCTTTTTATACATTTACAGCAGCACAATATTAAAATTCTGAAAATTCTAATACAGCATGCAATTAAATATGATTCATCAACATAGAAGTTTCAAGTTTATATATGCTTACACTTACCTAAAACTTTAGCACTTTCCTCAGTAAGAAAACATCAACACATGATGTTACTCTTATTAAGTTAAGGGGACTCTTGCCATTAAGTTCTGGAGATGGTGCCTCAGCCTGCAGTTCTCTAGGTAGTTTCCTGCATTAGGCATTACTTCCTGAAAATACTTATAACTTGTTTAGTGAAAAGTGGAAACCTCATTTTTACACTTTCTCAGCATGTTTATTTATGGTAATATATAGTATCAATTTTTTTTTTTTTTTTTT
>VXBR01005529.1:835909-850718 GCA_013400215.1 Cisticola juncidis
GTTAAAGAAAAAAAAATCAGCAGCCAGCCTGCTGCAGACTTATTCTAGCCTCTCTCTAAAGCCCTAGGGTATTTCACAATTACAAGAAATAACTTTTGCATTTATGTACACTAAATACATTGAAAAATATTAACAGTAATTTTCTCAGTCATGTACTTCCTTTTTTTTTTCCCATCAATCACACAAATTTGAGGTACGCACTGAGATCAGATGATATTAACAATTGGAGTTAATTAGACTTTTATTGGAAAAATACTTGATACTATCATTGCAGGAGAGGCAGGTCTTGCCAAGAGACAAGTGTAACTAATCCAAATCATAAAGATTAAGAGGCTAAAGTATCAAATTACTCTGGGTAAAAAAACTTGATGTTTGCTACATATGTGAGCAACTTTATCCACCTTAAGACGAGCAGCAGCTAAATAAAAATGTACAGGTACATGCACTGACAGGATCTGCACTCAAGAAATACAATATTTGAGCCCAATTCTTATTGTATGCAGGTTTTATACTTTGTTGCTTTTCCTACTCTGAATTAGACATATAAATTAGCTTGATATAAAGAAAATTTTTCCAAGGAGCATATAAATTCAAAGACATAATTTTTCCTAAATGGAAAATTTCCTCTTAATGGAGAAAAGTAGAGGGGGGAAAGTGTTAAACACTTGAAAGACTGTCCATTTTGTTGTTTATTAGAGAGACTGTGAAGTCAGAAACAGTCATTAATGGAAAAGTACAAAAGTACAAAAAAAGACAAAAATATTTGCACCAGAGCCACCAGCACACATTGCTGATGTGTGAGAGCAAGAAATGAAACACAAGATTACCCCAGTTTCTGCCATGAACTGGATACTATTTAACATATTTTAACATATAACATATTTTTCATTGATATTAAGGACAAGAGAACTCACTGTGACAGAAAGCAGCAGCACAAAGATTAGGAAGTGTACAGGGATAAAAGCTTCTCTAAGTAAGAGGTGTGTTCATAAAATGTCTTAAATACATTTGCTACTGCTTCTGTTTCCACAATAACGCAATGCTATAGAAGACATTAGACACACCATTCTGTAAAGAGGAATTTCTTTTTATGAAATAAAGATAGGTAATGCTGACTTAAATAGTGAATCTGCACTTTTTTTGGTTCTCTTTAATGCCACAACACTCTGTGAAGGATTACAGTAGAAATCATCTACATATTTTTCCTGTCAAGTGCTTGGCTTTTAATAAGCTTCCTGAATATAGTTTTCTAATTCTTTGAAAGAAACTCCTAGAAACTGTTTTACTCTCAATTTGGTTCCACCCTTAAGTTTTTATAAAAGTAGTATTTATAGTACCTCTAGGAGAGGCAAAAACCAATACAATTAAGTTATAAGTATAAAACTTATACAGCCTATTAAAAAACTTCAAAAGATCCATTTTCACTTTGCAGATATTAATTTGAATGTGTTTTATTTGTTTTCAATCTAAAAACTGCTAATCCACAATAAACTATGTTTGGCTTATTGTTTTTAATAATTAAATTAGCACTGCAGACAGACCTTGCATAGCAAAGGGCAAGCCAGCTGATAAGTCAAGAAGTAAGAATGAATTTTTACTCTATAGTTCAAGTAATAATAAGCATGATATTAACTGAAAATCTACACTAAATAGTCCCCAGAGTTTCCCAAGTGAAAACAGAAAGATATTCTTAAGGATTTAATACTGATTAATATACAGGAACTGTTGTTGAGGAGCAAATATTTTCACAATAACAGAGGAAGTTTAGGAGGCATCTAAATTCAAAAGCTAATCTAGTCAACCAAACATTTTGCCCACATAATTTCCTTTTTTTTCAGCTTCAGTACCAAACATAGATCTCGCCATATGGTTGTCACACTTCTTAAATAAAAACCTGAAATTCAGTCCTTTACTTAAGATTCCTTATTTTCAGAGACTAACTTATACTTTGAACTGCAGCTTTCCTGAACAACTTTCAACAGTATTTTACCATAGAGATAACAGATGGTTTAGATCAATAGATACATGAATTAGATTGGGTAAACAGTTATTATTAACATCTTCTCTGTTCTATGATCATTTCTTCCATTAATTGATCCCTACTTTCAGTTTCTCTGTAACCTAACACTCTTTTTTCAGGTCCTGAAACCTTGTTTTCTGGATGGGTTTTGTTTTGCTTTTTCTTAAAAAGCTAATAGTCATATTATGTACACTTATGGTACTCCTAATGAGGATTATATGCGACTTCTCCTATTTGTACTCAGAAATGAAAGAATACTTTATTTTTAAAGACCTACTTCTGAAAGGTTAGCAGAAACCCTGGACAAAACCAAAAAAAAACACACTAAAACAAATTTAAAAAACCTCTTAGAATTTCCAAGTAAGCAGTTTCTTTTTCAGCTAGGAAAACTTTTTTTATACTTAGAAACACAGCAAACTCACGAAATTATAGCAAAGCTATTTGGTGCCTATTGCAAATTTCTTTTGCGCCTTTCACAAATGATTTCTGGGCAGGAAAGTTTGTTTCAGAAGCAAAACCGTATGGTTTTGGGCAACAGACTTGACAGGGTGAAATTCCATTTCTAAATACCAACTAAAGCTTCATTTAGAACAAACAGCAGATAGACTTTATGGCTAAGAAGTTAATGGCCCAGCTGTTGAGCAACCATAGCTAATTCAGTAGTGGCATCCCAGACCCGTAAAACACACTTTTAGTGCTTCCCCTGTAACTAAAGGAGATATTACTAAAATTCTCTTAGATCTCATTGCTGGTTTTGTTTTCATTTCAAAATCTGTGCCCAGCAGTGGATCTGACCAAAAAAACACCCAAACAACAACCATGTAGTACATTTAGTTTAAGAAATTAGTATTCATCAAACCTCAAGTAAAATGTAAAACTAAAATTAATTCCCGGAGACAGCAGAAGCTGGGAAGAAGGGCAGGACAGAGGGCAGAGAAGAAGAGAAGCTGGAGAGGGAAAGAGCTCTACATTAAACTACATTATCCAACAACCCCAGTTCTAGGATCTGGGCTCCCGATTGCCCATTTATTTGCATGTGCAATTTCGCCTCTTTCAGCTCTTCTGGAGCAAAACTAGTAGTTTGTTGGGAACTAAATCTGTCAGTAGCTCTGCAGTTAATTCATTTTAGGGATCACTCTGATGGAATTATCAACGAAAACTAGATGGTTTTGACTGCCTTTGTTACTTATCACTTTGACTTCTCATCATTTCACTTCTCTCATATCTTTATGTCACATTTGGGAGAGGATGCTGTATCACCAAAACAATGACAGCCTATAATCATACTTATCAAACTAATTCAGATACTTCAGGCAAAGCAACATTACAAAAAATCAGTTGTATCTTAGGGCCAAAAGACAACACAGAAGAGACCTGAAACAGATTTGATGAAGCATGAAGGCATCAGTTTGTTTCTGGGAATGGCTAGCCCTGACCTCCAAGAACACCAGCCATTTTGTGTTACTTCATTTGGAAACCACTTTCCAATAGGTCATGTTTAACAGTGGACATAGCTCCTTTCCCTATTTTCTTGTGCTTTCACATCCAGAAAGTTGAAGATGTTCAAAATGTTCAAAATAAGTCAGAGACCCAAATTACTTAAAAAGACTAATAAATTTGTCCTCTTTATGAACACTAGACTGTTCTGAAAGGAAGATATAGCAAGAAAATATATCTTTCTGCGACATCTCCCTGACAAGAAGAGAAGTCAGAAGACTACAGGGTCAGTGATAGCCAAAACATTCAACTTCCTACAAATTCCAAGGGGGGCTTGAAGCAAAAATCAAAGCTCTCCATTTCATGGTAGAAAGACCTTCAGTAATTCTTGACCATCCAGCTAGAAGGTCTTACTTTCACTTTAAAGTATCTAGTTTATTTTCCTGAATCCTGCTAGAAGCCCTTGCAACGTTACCTACCTTTTAAACTTTTTTTTTTTTTTTAATCAAGTAGTTCATATTGAGCTGTATGTGGTACCCGATATCAGATCTCAGTGACCTTTCTTTAAAAAGGAACAGAACAGGGAAGGAGATAGATGCTCTGCTGCTGAACTTCCATGGGCTTCTGAGAAAAGACTCAGTGACACAGAGATACCCTCATACTCTGCTCAGGTTCAATTAGCTGAAACTAATTACATTCTCTTCCCTAGAGTAATTTTGAAAGCAAAAGGAAGAAAGGTAATTCTACTTCAAAAAAGGAAACATTTAAAGTCTTGATGATATAAATGCCATTGAAAAGTCTTCTACTATTTTCCCCATCTCCATAAGGCAAAAAATTTTCAAGTTGAAAATGCAGGAACGTCAGCATAGGTTACTCAAGTTGCAGGTCACACACTGCTTCTGAGACACATTCCCTGAGCTGAACTCTACACCCAATTCACAATATGTGCAACTTGGGCTTTTGGGAAGCATAGTAATACTTGTTTTAGTAACAACTTATTCACATTCCCATCTTAATTCATTGTCCTCTATTAATAAATGTGTGGCACATGAGCTCTTAAATGGAATAAAATTAAGAAACAAAACACACAAGAAAGACAGAAAGAAAGAAAAAAAAAGCTACAACCACACATACTTTACCACAAATATGCTGCACATAAGACAAATTCAGTTTCTGGATCTGCTATCAAGTAATATCTTACAAAGTGAAGAGAGAAAAATTTTGTCCCAAGAAGAAAAAGAGAAGGAACAGATGCAGTTTGCTCTTTGGCACAGTGTATAGCACTTGACAAAGTCTGGAAAGAAAAGTCTGTAGCTCCCTTTTTACTCCACCAACACAAAATGTGCAAATAGCTATAATCCCCTCCTCATTTGGAAGCCAATAAAACAACTGTTAATACATAGAGTATTATAATATGTTTAACAGTAAAATGCACCCATTTGGCTTTCCCTAGGAATTTAAATTTTTGGACTTGGTGCCCAGTGATCTGTGTAATTTCCCAGTTCAGTAACACTAAGAGAAGCTTCCCACCTTCTGAAATATCACTCTACTGCTCTGATTGAATAGATTTGATTCTCTCCCTCTACACCCCCAACTAACATGAAGCAGATGGAAAATACATTATACTAGAAGCTCTCATCGAATTATTTTCACCTTCAGATATCAATCACTGATCACAGAGTACTCCTTTACATGTGTAACATATCGAATGAACTCCACTGTGAGAAAAGTCCAAGATATACCAAGATATACCACTACAATTACTGGGAAGTCCATTGGGTTTTGTGGTTAAGGATTTTTTGGTTGGTTGGATGGATTTTTTTTCCAGAACAGATTCAATACATAGTGTTAAAAGAATTGAGTATGTCTAAGTACCTTTCTGCTGCTGCTAGGTACCCTTCAAGATAATCCTTTAAAATGCATGATTTTCACACCTAAGCCTAGTATGTACACACCAGCAGATCTAAGATCAACACTGAGAAAACAGTCTCCTTGTATACAAGCAAAACAATCTGCAACTGAAAGTTCAGAGGCTCACCTGGTTTGCTCATGTTTGTTTCACACAGCTTTAAGATTTTGCTTTAAATTGTGTTTGTGAGCTCTCTGAAATTTGTCTCTCTTACGTATCCGTTGGACCAATGAGGTGGCAGGGAGTCTTTGGCACTCATATCATGATAAGTAATCAGTGTACATCCAAAAGGAAAAAAAAATATATTAACTCAGTTTGTAAGACCTAGCAATGAAGAAGGAACACAGGGGACCTGATTTTCCAGGTTATGTGTTTCACCACTCATGATTGTTTTCTTCCTTATCCTTCCCAGCAATTCAAGTTACTTATATTCATTAAAAAAATTAAAAAATGCATCCAGTGCAGAGTTATGTATAAATCAAAATTCAATTGTTTTAGTATCTGAACTCAATAAATTTCACAAACAGGAGAGGAGCTGTATGCAAAAAGAACACATTATTCAATCACAGACAGCCAATCAAGCTAGCATAACACAAATGAAAATCCCTGTTGAGTTACAGGCTGAAGAGATATTTGGAACTACAATGTGGCCATCTACTCCTACTTTTGCTACAACACAGCCAGATAAGGTATTATTCTGTATCTTTAAAAGATCATCCTACTGTGTTAAGTTAATTCAGCAGAGTTTTAGCAAGTACGAGAGAAGAATCACAGACTTCTGCCCATCCTGACAGAGCACAATACTTTCTGCCCTGAGCAGTCCCAAAGAAGTCACACAGCATGTCACATAGAAAGCTTTTGCAGAAGTGAGCCCTCAGACAGGGCTATAAAAGCTCTGGGTTAAGGAAGCACACACCAACTTGCTTCCACTTGATCTGTTACACAGCTTGACAGTAACAGATAGCCAGTTGCATTAGTGTCAATGTTCAGATAAGTTTCTCTCAATATCTGTCACAAAAACCAGACACAGTATCAGTGTGCCACCTGCATTATCGGTCACTACGTAGTTGATCATACTTAATAACATCTTTGAGCCCAGACAGGACACACAGACAGCAATTACAAGCATGTGCCACAGTCACTCAGACCGTCCTGACTCGGAGCTGCCGACTCGGCACGCACTTGATGAGTCCTTCTCCCTCTCAAACACATTAGCTTGCCTCAATATGGGGCCAGAGTTTGTTTTGAAATTCTTAACGGGATCACTGAAAGAAAAGAGGAAAAATACCATAAATGATCCTCTGGACTGCTTCCAGACTAGTGTGTTCTCCTAGCGATTGCTTTGGAAGCAAGCCAAAAATGGGAAGTGTTCTTGCAAATGAGCACGGCACCAGGCTCAAGTACAAGTTATCATTTAATTCTTTTGTCAACATCAGCGCGGTTAGAAATTAAGAAGCCTGTTTAATAAACAGGTTACTTGAATTCCAGTCACCAAACATCAACTTCCTCTCTATCCATCCCTGCCATGCTCACTCAGCTGATGTCCCCACCCCTTCCTAACATACACTGGGGGGATTTTTGCATATTTTCTCTTCTGTATTGAAAGTCAAATAAAATTAGTGTATTAATTACCTCAATGATAACTAGGTTTGTAATCAAGAGCAAGTTAACGAAAAAAAGGAAAAAAATCAGTCACTCAGGAAAAAAAAAATTAAAATCTCAACACAGCTTTCCATGGGACAGAGCACTTAATATTTTTAACAGACCTCTAATACAGTCTAGTGAATGGTTTTGTCGGGGCAGTTTTTCACATTACAATTACTCCTAATGAGATCACCCTCTGCAGTGTTTAAGACTTCATCCCTTCTCAACAGAACAATGGAAGATTTGTTTGGAGCTACAAAGATCAACTCCATTTCACCTCATCTTCTACTGAATTTCCTCATAAAAACTTGTCAAAAGCAGAACTGTGTTTTTTCATGAGGACAAACTATTAATAAAGAGACTCGTTTACTTTGTTTTAGGACGTCCCAAATCCTCTACAGTTTTTGAAGTTCTCATCAGACTGAGGCACCTCAGATTCAGTGAGTGCTGCCAGCTTTGTTTTTGAGATTATGTACGTTTCTTCTCTGCATAGATTTGTGGGGTTTTTTCCATTTTTTCATTTACAATATTTCTCATCAACAAATGTCTGCCTATCTTGCAATAAACATATGGTGATATGTAACACCTCGTGTTACCTTGTGATAAAAATTATAGACATTGTATTAAATGTACATGAAAATACCTGTTTTCAAACAAACTGCAGATTCTCTTGTTACTGGGAGCAAAGACAATAAAACATTTTTTCTCATGCTAAGCAGAAGTGTCTTATGCCTGTAGCCCCAGTGACAGCAATGGTAAGGGTAAGAATAATTCTAAGAACATGGTTAACTGAATTAGTCTTGAATCAGGAAGCACAGCTCAGTAGTCTCTGATCTGCTTGTATTTTAAAATAATCACCATGATCCAACTGCAAGCCAAAAGTTCAGAGTTAGTTTTGTGCAAAACAAACAAAACATTATAGAAAGGATATCATACTTTATTCTGAAAATTAGAAACTCTGTTTGAAATATCTATTTTGCATTTAGAGTTTTTACACACTTGACACAGATCTCTAACTTGGTTTTGATTTCATGTGATTTTTTTTCCATTACTAACCACATCCCATTCTGTTCACTGCATCCATTTTAGTTTCCTTCATCATTCTGTCAGAGATCACGTGAAAGAACAAACTGTTTACCTAGTCATACCTGACATTATTGATACAATATTCAGCCTTACCAAAAGGTACAAGAAACACCACATCGATCAGCTTATATGTTAGTCCTGAACCTATCTTTGTACTTCTTACGACTTCAACTTTTTTCTTTAAATTTTAAAGTGCATTGTGCAACCACTGATTTTCATAACCAGACAGACTGACTGATTTAGATTAACCAGTGTGAACTTCACAGACTGAGGACCTGAAAACTTTGAAAACTTTAAAAGCAGACTGATAATGCATTTCTCAAAAAAAAAAAAAAAAAAAAGGTAGAACATAACTTTCAGTTTCCAGCAAGTTGTGTTTACTTACGTTCACACGTGTCTCCTTTCTGCTGGTATCCTGCTTTGCAGATACATTTTCCAATAGGCACTAACCATTCTCCCTCTGCGCTACAGTGCATCTTCGGCGAGTTCTCCGCCTCCTCCTCCGCGCTGCTGACACAAGTTCCTCGCACTTCAACTAAAGAGGAAAACTCTGAGCCAGTCACTGTGTCAGGAAAAATAGCTAAGTTCTCAATGATGGACCAGCACTTCTTGTAGTAGACTTTGACAGAGACCAAAGCAATGCAGGCCCCTACGTCCTGAAACGCAAGATAGAATCCTTTTTTGGACAAAGGTCCAATTTCTCTCACCTCTGTGTTAAGTTTCATTTTTCTCTCCCCAAGATCACCCTGGGTAAAACTTTCATCTGCTGCAATAGTGTCTATTTTTACATATTGGTTTTCTCGGATACTCCTGCCAGTGTCGTAGTCTGTTTCATAATAATACAAGTTAAAAGTTTCTTTACAAGTCCCCAGAACTCCAGGAAGACTGTTACAATCCCTCAGAGTGAATTTCAGTTCTACAAAAATCCTTTGTGCATTGCTTTTTGCAATCCAGTTAGTCCGAAGCCAGTTGTTTTGGTTTGATTCCATCACCTGGCATACCTGGTATGTTCGTATAGGAGTGTAGTTTTCATCCAGTCCACTAATTTCTTCCCACTAAAATGACAACAAACAATTAGTAATAAACAAGAAGTATATCACTAGATGTAACTACTGAGTATTTTAAAAAGCTTCACACAACTCATGTCTCCCTCTTTTTAAACAGTAAGTTATAGTTAAAAATACTGTTAAGCGCCTAAATGAAGAAAATATGTATTAATGCTGGAGTAGGCTCTCTCTCCCTTCATGTCCTTCCCACATACAACTTCTAAAAATCTTTGTTATATCATGGGCACAGTTGCAAAGGGACATCTTCAGAAAAGGCTGGTTAGCATACCAGGATCCAATCTCACCCTGAGCTCACACACATTTCTTTAAGGTCACAATGGTTTTGAGTGAGCAAAGACCAAAAGGAGGAAGGCAGCTTCTCTTCCAAAGAAACCTACCACCAGTGAAGTCTTAGAAATTGAAATTGCTTGGCACTAGAGTACATAACACTTGTGAATAGCTTCCAACGAAACTTGCAGTTATATAGAAAGCATGAGATCAGGTCCTGAAACTCCTAGTCAGATGATTCCCACCCTTATGTGACTGAAGCAGCCAAGAGAAAATAGACAGAATTAAAAATCTGGAAACAAGAAAACATTTTAGTTGTCTCCCTTTCTTTCAGTATAACTTCTGTTTTATTTACAAACTGAAAGATTAAGGAGCAGCTCCTCCTCACCCCACCTTTCATCCAGTGGTTGCACCCATGTTAGAAGGGGCAAACTTCATTTAGCTGGGAGTCCAAATGAACCATGAGAAAACAACCCATATGCTAGAAAGCTCGCTGGTTCAAAGCCTGAGTTTTGTCGATGTTTTCTCTTCAGGTTACCAACTGTGTAATGAGCTGGTAAGCCTTTAACAATCCCAGAGTCTTTAACAGCCTCTGGTAGCGTGGGAATTTGCACCTCCAGCAATGGCAGACCTTCCACTGAACTCAATGAGGCAGATCTGCCCAGGTGTAACCAAAACAACCCTTGTCTGTCACCTTTTTTCACATTTCTTGTAACGTTTGAGTGTCTGCAGAGCTACAGCTGTAATAAATTAGAGGAGGGGGTGAGCTATCGTCACCCCAGGATACAGGCAACCATGACTTCTCTGATGGCACTTGGCCCTCTGGCCTTGTGTCAATAATGCACTTAAGCTCATGCTTAAGATCAGTGACTGTACTTAGGAGCTTAATGGTAAGCACATGCTTAAGTGCTTTGTGGGACTCCTGGCTTTACAGTGGGCACCTCTGCAGGATAGAGCATCCACTGACATTCCTCACACCAGCAACCAAGCATGGAAGGCACTGGTTTCCCAGACCAAGAGCCACACAGTGTACATTACTCTGCAAACCTATTTGACAGTAAATGAGACCATTTTAATGTTGTTGTCTGTCTCAGGAAAAAAACAGATGTGGCTGAATTGATGCTGGAAGTTATCATCACAAAATATATCACAGCTGCAGATGCTGAAATGCACAGAAGTTGTAAATATCAAAGCACATTTCAAGGACCTACAGTTAATATAGATGAGATATATACATTATTATATATTACACACATAAGGTATTAAATTACTGAAATAGATTATTAAATGCTCATGGAGTTAACTGAAATAATTACATCTGGAACTGTATTAACCTCTGAACAAAAGAAAGTCTGTCTTCCTAACAGATTTACTGGAGCTGAATGAGTAACTTTTTTTACCTCTATAAGAGCTAGGAAAAAAAAAAAACAGAAAAAGAAAAAAAAGGGGCCATGGACTGAGAGGGTTTTGGCTATACCATAATAATAAAAAACATCTCCCCATTAAAAGAATCCCATCAAGATGACAAAAAAAGGCATACAGCCTAAAATTTTGCCAGGTAATGCTATGTACTTTGGGGTTTATTTGAGATGCTTTGGGGGGGCTTTTTGTTTTATCTTGTATAAGCATTCTTCCCTTAAGACAGGAAGCCAAATTCTGCAAGAAGATATCCAGTAAAACAACGCACTGCATCTTTGACATGAAACTAACTCTCATGCACTACATAATAAAATCTCTCGAGTTTTGATGAGGATTGCTCCACCAAAACAAATCACGGTTCCGCTTCAAAATAAAAATAAAAAAATTTTTTAAAAAAACCCTGAGACAAACAAAAGACCTAACAAACAAAATACAGTTTACAAAATCAACCTACACTGCATAGTACAACACAAATGAATTTTCTCAGAGTCAAAATCCCACTACATGAGTCTAGCTAGCATCAAAAGAGGTTCTTCTCTTACAGTCAGGAAAAAAATACAAAAAACAGTTTCACACAAGAAGCACTACTTCTTGAGATCCCTAGCATTAAGCACTGGAGCTATTTTTCCATATTTTGCCAAAGCCAAAAAATTAAGGAAATGTGATTTATGATGCAATTGTGTAATCAGAGTGTCTGCAAGGAAAAAAAACAAAATATCAGTACTTCAAGATGTTTTCGTCTATGGCAGCTGAGGTCACCATTCACCAAAGTCCTCTTATAGTGATCAATTTTGCAGAAATAAAACTCCACTTCTCTTTGTCCTACTGCAAAATACGGTGCTATACATGCAAATCTGTTTGAGTACGCTCTATTCTATTGGTTTCAATTTATAGTATTTTAACTTCTTAGTTATCTTAACAGTGTTAAATGCAGCATTTGCAGTTGAATGAGGCATTTAACGAGTGTCTGGCTGATGCAGTAGCTTCTCTCAAAAATTTCTGTGTTCATTCCCATGAAGTCTTTATTGCATAGTAAATAATTCAGTAATTAAAATTAGAAAAACATTTCTTTTCAAAATTACATTATTAAAATGGTACTCCTGTGTCAATTTACAGACTTTTCCTGAACACTTTCACACATACAAGTCCAGCCATTAGTTTTCATTCACTTTTAATTTGTGATTGAAATTCACTTCTACCCCTGAAACTTGCCTTTCCCTACTTGTTGAATTTGATTCTACTTTCTCCTTTCAGTATGCTGATGTGCAACATGCGTTGACATGTCCTTTATTATCTACAGGTTAGTTTAATATAAGTGCCACCAAGCTAATCTTTTGAACACCTCTGGTAAAGGCTTCAATCAGTGCAAAACGCTAATGCTGAGGTTATTGGCCATCATGCACATTGAGCCTGCATCGCACTCCCTCTGAAGCCCTTAGATTAGTTTCCAGTTTATGCTTGTATTGATATCACAATCTTGCTTTTAAAGAAAGACACTTCCACATTTTCATTCTTCTTATTTAAAGGATTTGTTACACTTTTATATCCCTACTCACACTTCACGCTCTTCTGGCTCCAGATTTCTTAATGAACTGAAGATTAAGGGACTGATCCCCCAAGTTCTTGTTCGTGCAAGGCATCACAATAGCTTCAGCAAGACTGTTTCCATGAGCAAGAACTGTCCATATAATTTATCATTTGTCAGACTAAGTTCATGTAGAACTGAGTTAAGGTAGGACAATATATCCATTATATCTTTCTGAAAATAATCTTCCTCCTTGAGGAAGAAGAGGTTTTGTAACACTTTTAATGAAACAGCACTTCTCAATTTTACATATATAATAAACAGGACTGTAACACTCATGTTTCTAAACATCTCATTTTTTATAATTATGTATTTTACAATGGTACATTTCATAGAATGCCATGAAGTTAATTTGTATGCAAGCTGGAGGTGGCTTTAACCACATAATTCATGCCTATTTCCAGATATCAGGCTCCTTAAGTGTTAGGGATGTTTCAAGTTTGGAATGTCATTTCAAACACATCTGCAATATAAATGTTTTTATTTTAGAGCACTTCAATCTGTGCTATTCAATTACAAAGAAAACATTGTAAACAAATTTATGATCATCCATTCTACAGAAAATGAAAAACATATTTTTAGAAAGTCTCCACACAGAAGCAGATCTGTTGTTTCCAAAGAACGAAAAAAAAAGGGATTTAAAATACTGTGTTATAAATCCACAGTGTGCTTTGTACAGCACAAAGAAATATACTACAAAACATACAGGTACCAAAAGTTTCCAGAGAGCCACTTGCTTTTAATTAGCTGGTACATTCGTACACTGTAACCTGAGGTTTCATTTTGAAAATGAAGAAGCCATAAACACTTGGTATTATTACTGAGAGAAATGTGAGGGGAGACTAGTTTAAAGCAGGTCTTTCAACTGCTTCAATAAAATAACTACTCATCTTTAGGAACTTAAGTTTTGCCTGCAGTACTCACCCCATTGGGAGGAGAGGAAATCCATTCCAACTCTGTCTGTTGTGCTTTAGAGTCCAGCAATATTACTAAAAAAAAGGGAAAAAAAATGAAATTCCACATCTTGTTAAACATAACAAGGGGGAAATTAAAACTAAAGAACAAAATATGAATTTTAAAAAGTGATAAAATCATTTTTGTACAGATTAATATTTCCTCTTCATATTATTAAAAAATTACCTGCAACCACAACTAGGTATTTATTTTTAAACAGACAAATTAACATGTACCATCCACATATAGCAGATAAACATAAATATTTACAATTTCATTGCTTAAAACGAAGTGAGGAGTTTTTTAGTCCTCTGAAGTGTTATTAATCAGTCATTAAGATGCATGCTCCCTCCCTCTCCTTTTGCATAAGGACATTTTCCATATGCTGGTTATTACAATCATCTTAAAGCACACAGACACACAAACATTTCAACAAATTTCCAAACTGATTTATACAGGACTGTCTATATTGTGTTGAAAAAGAAATTATCTTTTTTGAGTGTCAAAGTGAAAAATACTTCCCTTTAGTGATAAAGCAGTAATTCTGCAAATAAATGACAACCAGGAATACAGAAAATAAAAGACTCTGCAATTACCTCACATCTCACATACACAAAATCAGACTAATACACTTTATGGTAATAGCTTCCTAAAATCTTCACATCATGGTGACATTTATATACAGAAAGACATCAGTTCTAGCAGCATCACAATTATTTTCAGCTAAATGTAACTCTACCTCCAAAAGAGGTTAATCAACCACTTTGATAGGTTGCCTAATAAACCAACACTTCAGTAGCATTTCTAATTTAAACACATTCCATATATCTTTAGCAATGAAGCTGTTTATAACTTTATACACAGCATTTCTGTACCGTCTAAGATATTAAGGCTGTAGCCTGAAGCGACTTTTGCCAGGTCTATCAGAACAGTTTTAATTCTAGCTTTGGCCCTTTCTCCAAGGAGAATTTAACACAAAACTTCAGTGAACTACTGAAAAGATGCCTAAGAAGTTAATTCATACATGGAATGTTAGCTGAACACAAAACAGTAGCTTCCAGGCCTGTATTTCAGTAATGAAGTGGAACTACTCATTAAGGAAGTTTGATAGTCTCCCTCTAGAAAGATTACCTGCTTATGTCATTAAGGCTGGATTCAAGGGGCTTTATTTTATAACACTTTCTATACAAAAGCAGGTGGTGTACGCGTCGGCTTGTTAAACAGGAACATTTATAATGGTCCTGGAAAAAATGGTGCCACCAAAAATTTAACCATTTCAGCACCAGCACAACACACTGCAGCTGTAATTCATTATACTTTTTATTTGGCAGTAATTCTCCATCACGTAGCAACGGGTGAGCACCTCAGAGAAAGAAAAGATAACAAGCAAACAAAACAAACAAAAAGAAAACCCACAAAGA
>VXBR01005529.1:854311-871527 GCA_013400215.1 Cisticola juncidis
TCTCTTGTCAGTGCTCACCCTGCGGACCGGGAGAGCTTTTTCCGGGGATCCATCACGCCCACATCCCTCCGCTTTCCTTTCCCCAAACCCACCCCGCGCACCTTCAATGAGTGAAACAACAGCGGGACGGACACAAAAACTTAGCGCTCCCCGAACGAGGCCGCGGAGCGGAGCGTGGTGCCGAGGCTCGGTGGCTCGGTGGGAGCGCTCCCCTCCCGGGCCGNGGTCCCCGCTCCGCGCCCCCTGCTCGGCCCCTGCCTCCTCCACCTCTGTCCCGCGCAACCTTCCCGGGGCCGATGCCGAGCGGCATAACCGGGTTTTGTACTGCTCCGCTGAAAGTGCATCGTCGTGTCCTTTCGAAGGATGGACACCGCGATGTAAACAGAATAAGTGACGATCGTCTCGGAAGCCAGCGAAGGCTGCGAAGAGCGAGGGGTGTAATTGCAATTCGGTGGCAAGAGTGTGCGAGAATCGCCTTGCGCAGATGCGGGTCTTGATATAGCAAATGTCATGCCATAAATGAGAATGTAAACTGGGGGGGAGGTTTGTTTAGGTACGTCAGACAAAATCAGTATTACTACTACCAATACTACCAATAATACAATGCTCAGCATTGACGGATAAACAGCTACCATATATTCCGGGCTTTGAGCACTTTCCCTGTGGGCTCCTTGTTACTTCCGAGAAGGGTGTAGAGAGAGGCTCCAAAATGCACTTTATTTCTTGCACTTGCTGAATAATTAATATGGCTTAGAGTATGACAGTTTTTGTGCTTCATTCAGAATGCTCTGTTGATACTTTGGATACCATGATGAGTGTAGGCATAGCACAGACTCTTGATTTTCTCATCCTCTGTCGTCTGTCATTCCCATCCTCATGCATGTGTACTTAGAAACGGGAGCTGTGCAGAAAAGTGAGTAGGCTTAGCTTCTTTTTAAAAGGCTGTTTTAAATACACGCAGGGATTTTGTGACTTCTTGGCAAATTTTCATGGGTGAAGTTAGTTTTCATGTTGCATATATTATAACAGTGATTAACGAAGATGTAGGAAGTCTTCAATCTAGTTAGTCCTCCACAATTTCCTAGCATGAAATGCTAGCATTTTACTATGTCATTAAGCCAAAAAGACAATTTTTTACCCTAAAGAATGTACTAACCAAATTGTATTGAGGTTTTGAATGGCTATGTTTATTAAAATGTAGAAACTTGCTAAATGGAAATATTTACAGGAGAAAGGCTTAAATGGTAACAAGGTGTATTCCTATCCTGCATATAGTGTTAGGCCAGACACTTATTGTTATCATCACCTGCGTTTACACAGATTATACTGTACTATTTTGTACAACCTAGTATTGTATGTTTATGATGTATATATATATCGGATCATACACATCTACAAGGATTCTCAAAGTTATGTAAAAGTATTAACCGCCCAAAGGATATGTGTGTATGTGAGTGTATAAAGAAATTAAATAAGAGATTAAAAAAATAAAAAAATAAAAGTGTATATTCTTCTTCCCGATCAACTCCTTTTAAATGCCCTGTCTTCCTGATAATTGTAAATTAGGATAAATATGGTGTTTGATAAGTACTGCTTAGTTAAAACAGTCATGGATCTAGTCACTGTTACACCAAAATGTATTGTTACACCAAAATACATTGAGAGTGTCTGTTAGTTTTAGGGGTGCTCTTTTGTGCTTCTCACACATTAAATCTTTGTGAAATCAATGAAGAATTTGAAATCTTTTTTAGTGAATTTGATTTTTCCATTTCCTCTGTCTATTTGTAGTGTTTTCTAATACTTTATTGTATTCTGTAGGATGCACATCCTGTATTGCATCTAGTCCAGTTTTGTTATATCTTCTGCAAAGAAAAACGGAAAAGAGATATAATACAACTGAACAAAATGCTCAAGCTAAATGAACTACAATCCTCAGATTTGGTAACAAAATCTCTGAGAAAAAAAGAAAGAAAAAAGGTGGGGGAAAAAAAGGAACTAGAAATTTCATTCAATTCAATGTGTTATTATTCAGGCACCACCAAAAGAAATGGTTAATGGGAAAAGAACAATGTATTCCAAGATTGTCTCTTTATTCTATTTTGTCCTTTTTCTCCTAACTCAAAGTCTGTAGGCCAGATTTTGTCTTTTTTTTTACTTGTAGTTAGAATGATTTTCTTGACATTACCCTGTGCTGGTACTAACTTCATACTAGAGAAGCCGAGCTTCTCCATACTGAATTGCAAAGTTCTAACCAGACTTTGGAGAAATACTTAAATTCTTTCCTCCTCCTTAAAACTGACTAGCTCTATCTTCACCACAACTCGATCTGAAATTGTGGCACAAGAATTAGAGGATGAATTCTAGGGCTATGTGTAAGGAAATGAGCATAATTTGAAAGTTGTTACAAAGTTCTGTTTTCACAAATTTTCTTCCTGCAGGATTCACCCACTCTTTCTTTCTGACTTTGTGCAGAGCTGAAGTGAAATTTCAATAGTTTCAAAAAGCTGTTGAAAGTTAGCCTCAGACACAGTTTCTGTAAATGTTGTTGAGTCCTGGTTCTGTCCACAGAAGAATGATCCTTAAAGCTGGTTCTGGGAAAAAAACAAACAAACAAACAAAAAACCCAACCCTGAACTCTCTTTTACAGTAGCAAAAGAACAAATTAGGTTTAAATAATAAAAGATCTTTTAATCCCTGAATTTTTGGTCTTAATATAAGCAATCCCTAAGCAGTTTTTATCCATGCAGAAGATTTGCTATGAAATACATATTTTTGTGCAATTTTTTGGCAATTTTTTGTACACTTTTTAATATAAAATTCTGTGGCTTTATGAAGCCATTTCACTTGTAAGTCATGTGTGTATAAAAAATCATTTTATCAGACTTGGCATTTAGTTTTAGAGATGTAAAGGCACTTACATTCCAAATCTGAACCAGAGATGAATTTTCCATATACTGTCAATTTCAGATAATTCGGTGGATTTATAAGTCGGAGTAACTCTATTATAGTAAAGAAGGCAATGTATTAAATAAATATTATTTGTTCATAAAGAAATTGTCGAGAATTGGGACTGGCTTGTCTGAAAATCATGCTCTTATAAAAAGTTATTTTTCTAGTTAAAATGCCAGTTTGGTTTGGATTTTTTTAAAACTATTTTAGTTAACACAAATCAAAAATAGTGCTACAAAGCTTCACACTTTAAAGTCTTTACTTATATCAGAACGGTAATAAAAATTCACTGTCAAGTTTCTCTTCGGGGATTTAAAGTTGTACTGTGCTAAATAGATACATAGATCAAAATTTCCAAATCTATGAATTTTCAATACACTTTGAGAAACACTGTACAGAAATAGAGGTAGGGTGGTGTGTCATCTTGCCATTTAATGGAAATTAAATACATTCTATCAAACAGCACAAATTAAATTCACATTAAATATACAGTGAACAAAAAATGCCTTTGCCTTTCCCAAGGAACAACAGCGGAGTTGTAGAGGGTCCAAAAGCATGCTGTATTTGGGTCCTGTGAGATTGCTCCTCTTGATAAAGCTGAATTTGGGAATTGCTTTACCAAGGAACAAGAGCCTTTGGAGAACATACTGTCTCTTTGTTGATCATTCTTCAGAGTCTGTTAGTATATCACATTGTGCTGTGGAACTTCCCCTGGGAAGCTTGAGCAGGACAAACCAGTGCCATCATCCTGTGATAGCATCTGGAGATATTCTGAAAGGAGATCATTTGCCTTTCTCACCTATGAATTAAAGGAGTGTCTTTGTGTCTGGGTGCAACAACAAGTATCCACACATATAAAGTCCTTTTTGACTTCAATTCTTTGTAAGATTTAAAGCTTCAATTTTCCTAGGATGTTTGTTGTACTAAAAACTGTGCACAGAAGAGCCTGACCATAAGGGCAGCTAATTTGTATTTTAGTTAATTAGTTGTAAGTGACAGATAAATTCTGCAATATGCTCCAGTGAGGTTAGTATCTTCCTGTTCTTATTCAGCACAAGTGATATCCGATCACTTCCATCTGTGACAGTCCTAGATTCTTCTTTCAGCCCAGCTGAGGTGAAAAATCAGGCCCAGTAGATTTCCTGTTTCCATATATTACCTCCTCTTACAGTCAGACTCAATCTCTCAATTTCCTTCTGTGAAAGAGCATGAAAGCATCTCTTCTCTCAATCTCCCTTCTGTGTTAGGAGGTAGGAGGGGAAAGGATAAAAGAACAGATGCAGTAACCCTTATTTAGTTCTGAAAGAGAAACTACAGATTGCAATGGCAGGAGTTCCAGTGCTTTCACCTCTAGATCCAGCAAGTGTAGTGATGTGGAGCATCACTACTGACAGGAAAGCTGCCAAAATGTATGGGAGAAGGTGTTCCTTGAAGTAGAATAATTTAAGAATTGCATCTCTCAGGAGTACAACCCTCTGCAGATTTCCCTCTTTGTTGTCTTTCATGTATTCTCATACTCTGTCAAGTTTCCATGCAGATATACTGCCACTTCTGTCCTGGTCTGTGGATTTACCTCTCCCCAAAACTAATCTCTCATTATCCACAGCAAGTAAACCAGATTTCTGACAAGTAATACACACATACTGATTTGTGGAAGCTTGTTTTATCCTCAGGTACTTGATGCTTGCCAGATACACTAAATCACAAGACCTTGCATATTTTATCTCCTCTAAATATGAAAATGCACATGATAGTGTGTTTCGTGGGTAAGTAAAGCTTTATTTAGAATGCATTTCCTTTTGGCTTGAATTTGCCAACTGCAGTTTCAGGATGTGATTTTTCTAGTATTTACCATAGTGTGACAAAGGTTAATAGAAGTACCTAACAAACTATCTTTATACAGTCATTTCTGGTTTGTCTAGAGTAATAATCTTCTAACACATATGCAGGGATGATGCAAATCCCCTCTAAAATTAAGCTACATGGCTGTACAGTGAAGAAAAAAGGCTTTTCTGTAGTAGACCCTAAAGGGCAAGCTAACCCCGTCCTGGATCAATAAATACAGCAAATATAAACCATAGTATTGAAATATTGCCACTGGTCCCCTTCTGCCCTTCATGTGACCAGATTAGCTATCTTTATCTTCATTAAAAAATGCACCACAAACGGATAATTTCACCCCATGCACCACTGAATAGTTCTTTTTTCTTTAAGTTAATATAATTTCACATGCATTTGCCAAGCGAATTCTTAGTTGTTTCCCACCTAAGGCCTCAGTTCAGACAATGTTTTCCTCATGTAAGTGGTTCCATTGATCTAGATAAGAGCTAGGTGATACTCAGGCTGAACGAGACTGACACTTTTAACTCAGCACTAAGCATCATTCAGACTCTTTCAGGTGGAAAGCACTTAATTTCAAGAAATACTCTATTTGTCCTTTTGCCCATGTTTTCTTGAGAAGGGGATGTGAACTGTAGTGATAAAAAGAGCTAAACAGTGCAGTGGGGTGTGGTTTCTTATACATCAATTCTTTGTGTGTTTCTTCTTATGAATAATAATGGCAGCTGTCTACAGTAATTTCTCTGACGTTCTGTTGCCCAGTTGCTTAGAGTTAGGGTTTCCAGTCCAATGCATGACATTTCTTAATTCTGACTACCCTGAATAATCTTTTGCTGCATTGTTGTCTACAACTTATCTGATAGGTAACAAATATATTTTTTATTCGTAGTACATATCTTGGAACATCTTATAATTTACTTGAGTTTATTTTCCAATTAGCCATTTATTTTCTAATACACTTTGTTTTCTATCTTGTAGCCAAACTGCAATTTTCGACAGGTGTCTACCTTGCACTCTGTAATTATTTTGGTCTTGACAGTCTTCAGAGTAAAAAGACTATAGTGTATCAATTTATTTGAAACTTTATTTTTTCCCTTCTAATAGTACAATTCCAAACATTAAAGTCATCTGTGATACATGAATTAACAGCATCTTCCATTGTGATATATGAGTTAACACATTCTGTTTCCTTTCACTTTTAAATTTTGTTCTTTATTCCATTTTCAAATATAACCAAATATTCAAATAATGTTACAGGGAAAAAAATGATTAATATACCTGGCAGATTGAACCTTTAAACAAAAGAATTCAGATTTATGCTGTCTGTGAAATAATATGACTCTGTATTTATTTTACTTCATTCATTTTTACATTACCAGAAAAAAATTCTATAACTGCTGTATTACTGTATTAAGCCCCACACTAAATGAGCTTCCTGTATTAGGATAAAAAAAAAAAAAAAAAAAAAATAGAAAAAAGAAAAGGTAGACTGCCAGACCCAGGGAATCTGCCAAGGATATTTTAGAAAAAATCTACCTTCTGAATTCCAGAAGAAAAGATCTACACTTCTTTTTCCTTCTTCATTGTTAACATATATATTCCTGATCATCCCATATGGGTAGTGGGAGTTTGTTTTTTCCCCAAATGGTCACAGGCTTGTCAACGAATGTTACTACACAATAAACAAACAAACAAACAGACAGACAGAAATACCAAAACAAAACCACCCAAAAATTTGCCATTGTGTACCTCTTAAAATTTACTGTCAAAGGACATGGCAGGCTGAAAGAGTATCAAGTCACCTTTGTGTCCTTCTCATCTGAAAATGCCCTTATACTGTATTCTGAGATGCTCTGAGGTCCTGTAAAATTATGGCACACTTTTAAAGCTGGCTGATGTTCTGCAGGCCCAGTTTCAGCCTTGATGTCTGAAGCCCTGTCCCAAACCACTCTTCCTTCCCCCAACCTGGCCTTGGCTTTGCCCCTCGCTGATTTGCAAGCCAGTGCTCTGAAGGTTTTCTTGTGGCACACCTGTGCAAAGGCTTTCCTCTCTCAGAGAGAAACAGGGAGGCTTTGCTGCTATTCCACCCTCTTTGTCCTGCCATATAATGTCTTGCCTATAGCCAGCTGTAGCATAATTAAGCTAGATTTTAGGTGCTTAATCAGGCTCAGCAAAATACCCTAGTTTGTCACATTCCTTCCTGCTGAAATCAGAACATAGCTTTAAGTCTGCACTGCCTCTGCTGTACCTGTTAGTAACTGCTGGCAGCTGGCAAGAGCTTCATCTGAATTTGGATTCACTAGGAGATTATTTAAGATACTTTTCTTTCAAAACAAGTACTGTACCGTATCTGCTCATACTGAGACTTTTCAGTACATTTATTTGTCAAATATGCATATGTATGTGACTACATACATAATTTCCTCATAAATTCAGTAGTCTAAGATAAATGGAATGTAGAGATAATACAGCTTCATGCACGAAACACTGTTTACAGAGGGCCAGTCTCTTATCTCCTGTGAATTGACATAATTGCAACAACATTATGCTAGTTGGGGCTTTTTGGCAAGAATTCATGACAGTTACATAATTCATTACAGCCTATTCTAACCTACTGAAATCTATGCATATTTTTAGGCATAGCTTGTACATCCTCACTGATTTCTGCTCTGAATTCCCTTTTGATTTGCCCTCAGGTTCCCCCTGGGTATGCTTCTTTCACTGTGTCACTTTGAGAGGCACTGTTGCAATTCTTCCAGCTATACAATTCTCATAGAAGTCGGTGCAGTGTTTAGATGCACATATGTAATAGGGCTGGATGTTGGTCAAAGCATAGTTGGTCCTGAGCTCTCTGAACAGTCCTGCACACACTCTTCCAATTACCAAGTGTTGTGAACCTGAGCCTTAACTGATGTAAACCCCTGAAATCAGTGTTTTTATGCACCTGCTGATTTCTACCTGCTAAGGTATCTAACTAATGATGAATTACACCACTTAAAGCTTCCAAAAATTGTATTTCTAGATATTAAAATAAATTCAAGTATCTGCATAACATTAGATTTTAAAAGAAACAAAACCTCTGCATTATTTTGTGAGGATGGAGAGGTCTTTTTCCACCTCTTCCCCCATTAGCTTTCTACCTGATTTTTCTAGGAGGCTGGGAGTTGTTCCTGAGGAAGTTTGGCTTACAGTTCAGACAGTAACCTAGAGCCAGATAGGAGATGTTTGAACTGCTTTCATCTGCACATCCTCCCTGAGCTGTGCCTGTCCATGGGAAGCATCCTCTCTCACCTGAGGGAACCGCAGGTTTACGTGACTGCTCTTTCACTGTTTTGGTTCCATTTCAAGACTGCACTGGAGGAACGAGAGGAGTGAGTGAAGGTTAAGTGTACAGCTTGCCTCCTCCTCTGCCCTGCTGAACTAGAGAGAGGGGCAGCCCAGAGAAGAAGAGTAGCAGGAGTAAAGACACAAAAAGGGCAGGCTGCTGTGCTGTGTAGGGGATGTACTGGGTTGTCACTGTGGGTGCTGTTACAATTACTTAACAGTTTTGTTGCTGTTTGGTGCAATTACTGATGGTGCTATCGGGTATGCTGTATTATCTATGCTTTACCTTTTTTTCTTACCTTCATTTTTGCTGTTCTTAGGGAATTATACAGCTCTCAGAAAGGTGTAGCTTTGATTTCAAAAGGTGACTGTCTGTATCCAAATGATGAAAAGCCGGAAGAGTTCACAAGGAGGCCAAAATAACAAGATTGTTTTAAATCTACATTTGATTATGTTTTTTGCCGTTACATCTCTCTGGCATGCAGATATCTGTGATAACCCCACTTCACTGATAGGTCACATTAATCAGGCTGCTTCTATAACTGCTGCTTTTTACCTGCAACTGCATAGTGTTGTGCAAAGGAATTCCACATACTTCTACCAGGGGGGATACAGCTTTGCTTGGCTACATTTTGTTTTGCTAAACCTAAAGAATTTAGTTAGTTCACATCAAAGTTACACTAACTTCAGTGACAGGTAAGATTGGTGTGTAATAGTGCGAGCTGATATAAAACTCTGGAATCTGGCTTTCAATGGACATCTTAGCTCAGAAAAGCAAATCCCAGCATAGTATAGCTCACAGAATTGCTACAAAGGAAATAAATGAATGAAAACTGCATGATTAAACGCTTTCATCTGGAAATTTTTGTGCAATATTCAGAAACTCTACAAATTCTTCTAATTCATCATACTCTTTGTTTATTACTAATAAATTATTGTGCTGATGGAAGGAATTCATTACCCTTTCTACACACTTCACTAGTTGCAGGTCATTTATTAATCTGTGTTATCTAGTAAGACTAAACCCAGCTGTAATTACATTGTTAAACATTGATTAATAAGCAGCCCACATCACTAATATACGCAAGAAGCAAGATAAAGAATCTTTTTAAAGATTTAGAGTTAAATTTGAACATTCCTTTGGGAATACGGAAATCTGGATCTTCATAAATATTCATTTTTGTAAAATTCCATTTGCTTTCACAGCTGTACTTTTGAACACCTTTTGGAAACAGATTAACAAGCAAATTCAATTACACTAGAGTAAATGAACTGCATTCTCAAAGTGGTATTAACGCACTAAGTGAAACATTTAGAATGAAACATTTTTTTAAATAGTCTTCAGCTAACCATACTTTTTTCATTCTTAATTTAATATCATTAGGCATACATTTGTTATAAATACATCTGTATTTCACACATTTTAAAACAATATTGCAATTAGAAATACATTATTAAAAAACTCTGCAGATTCCTAGACCTTGATTTTGTAGGTTTGTAATAAAATCAGTTTGATTGAAGTGACACTGATGAAATTATTACTTGTCAGAAGCCTGGATTATCATTAAGGGTAAATAAGCAGAATGTTTCTGGCACTTGACAAAATTGGGGAACTGATTTTTATGATATAGCTTTATGGGGAGTGAATCCAATGGAAAGAAGATGCTTTTATAAAAGATGTTTTAAGACTATTCTCAATTAATCATAAATGACAAATCTCATTATAGCAGCACTATTGTTAAGGGTCTGTCAGTATTTCCATTACAAACCTGTATTTCAAAGATTTATAAATGGGCTGCAGAAATTAACTCTGGGATGAAATTTGCTGTTAACACTGATCACTATAGGATTATACTTTCCTCACAAAACTTTAAGAAAATCTGTTTTACCTTTTGCAGTTGGTCAGCTTCAAAAGAAACAGAAATGAGAACTTCTTTTGATGACTTTTTTGTTTGTATAATTTTTTAAAAGGACACAATTTAATAGATCAGGAGAACTATTATTCTATAGCATAAAGGATTGAAATTGCCTTTTTATTTTTTTCTGTCCCTGAAAGGATGACCCACTTCAGTGTGAGTTTACCTTGTAATGGGGCTGCAATAGGACTGCTGAAATCCTTTACTCAGTCTTCTAATCCTTTCAGGTTATGTCTTTCAATTTCATTACTAATCAGAAACTGAGACCTGTTTTCCAGCTCATCCAAATTTGTGTTAGTCCAGAACAGTTGACCACTGGGATCTCATGCAACTTTGAAGCAGAGCCTACTATTTCTGCAAAACTGATTCTCTAGGGTGCAAAAGTAAGTATTGCTATGAAGTCCAACCAGTGTAGAGGTCAGTAGTGCTGTGGTTCTTCAGTATTATGACTCAGGAAGGTAGATGTCCTGTCAGGCTTTTGATGCCTCTGAAAGAGATGGAGATAATTCCTTAAAGGCATTTTGAAGAGGACCAGAACCATGTTTTGAGCTCTCTAAGCACATTCTCTGTAGTCAAGGATGTTAGAGGTGATGCAGTTGTTCTTTCCCATTGTTTTGTACTTGGGAGGCAGAACTACCCACATACATACGTCCAGAAAAGTGGTAAGTGTCCCATTCCCAGAAACACTCAGTTCCATGTTGGATAAGGCTCTGAACAGCCTGATTGAGTTAAAGATGTTTCTGCTTATAGTAAAGTGTTCAACTAGATGACCTTTAAACATCCCTTCTAACCTAAACTCATGTATGATTGCATGATATTCAGATCATGATAAAGACTTTCTATTTCTGGCATGTGGTAGTGTTTTTTTTTTTTACCTGTTTTGGACAAATCTTTCTTGGTAAGCCATGTCTGTGCATGTTGTCTCACACTGGTGGCCTGGTAGAGGAATTTCTGTATCCCACCCCTCAACTTTGAGCCACCAAATTAGGTACCCACTTCCAGACTCCCCAAGGGGAATTTCATCTGCACATGCTCAAGAATCATTTAGGAAAGTACTAGCTGATCTGACTGCTTTCTGCTTTAACAGCACAAATAGTTGATGTTTGGCAAGATTCCACACTGTTCTTCTATTTACTAGTGCAGATAGAGATTTTGAGGTTATTCAAAGTGACAAGACAGCTAGAGTTTGGTTTGGGCAGAACTCAAATATGTAATCAAGGTGAAATTTGCCAGTTCCAAATGGGGGAATCCAGCTTGAGAGTGCCAGACCTTCAAGCTGACAAAGATCGTGCTACCTCTAGAGCTGGTAGCCTTAAATAACCAGTGTATAGATGTACGCTGATACCTGCACATCATTTGTCTAAAAAATTCCTGGTTGATAATGGGGACACAGGCTATGTTCCCCAAGAGACACAGTATTTGGCTGGCTGTCCTGGATGTGCTCTTTGTAAGAGAAAAATAAGATACTCTTTTATCCACCATTGCTGAAAAGTTATTTTCTGAATAGTGGCCTTGGAATAGGCACACACTAAGGACCACAGCCTGCTACCTGGCAAATCAACCTGCAAATGGACTTACCAGTTACCCCAAGGGAACCTTGCAGTGACTGAACAAGAGGCTGGCACGTGTGATCTATGTGTACAACCAGGCAGCAAGTGTCCCCATTAACCACATCCCTCACTTCATCTTAGACTGCAGACTTGACTGGCTGAGGAGAGATAGTACCCTAGAGCCAAAACTCAAACTGAATTGCCAAGAAACTAGATTTGAATAAGTAGGTTGAAAAAAGAAAACAAAAGTTCGTGGAAGGAAGATATTCCATGTACAATGGCAAGTTTATTGATGACATGGTTATTGAGCTGAAAATGACAAACTGGTCATTTGTGTAGAAGACAGAATTTATGAAGAACAAAATGTATGGTCTTAGGTTTTCCTTTATTTAAAAAACAGCATTTATGACAGTTAAAATCTAGGCTGATAGCTTGATTAATTTAGACAGTTGATGCGTAAGGTATTGTGAAGAAAAAAAACATTTCTATTTTATTCAGGAATAAGTTACCTAATAATTTATTTGGAGAGTAATTATGTTGTGTCACTTTTTACCCATTTGCTGTTTGTCTTTATACAATGTTGGCCATGCTGAGGACAGTAGAAACTCTCTAAAATATGATGTTATCTTCTAAGAATATAAAAACAAATTCAAAAAAGGGTGAAACCAAAGTAAATGGTAATAAAGGGAAGTGGGTCGAGTGAACAGACAAATAAGTATTTAATGAAATTTTCTTCAGAAAATATTCTCTTTTCCAGGTATTTAAACAGTGGTATTTTATTAAAAAATAAGTTTACTGAACATCTGTGAAAGTTAAAATGTTCTACAGTCCTCTCTGCAGTAAGCAGTGGATCTCTTCTGCATTTCGGTATGGTATAACCATAATTAATGAGGCCAAACAGTAAATTTTAATTGACATTCATAGGTAAGTGTATGCTAACTTGGGGTGTATGCTAACTTGTGACTGCTGATGGTTTTTGAGACTGAAAGATGTAATATCTAAAAAATGTAAAGGTTATTTGTGCAGATAATTGCTGCTTTAAAAAGTTCCACATCTTTTAACACATATAATTATTTCTAAAAAGAGGATTCTTTCCCTCCATTCCATTATGTCTGTATCTGTTATGAACTAGAATCTCTATTGTACTTAAAAACTGAACTTAAAAAAACAGCCACTTATGGACAATAGAAATAATTCTGTAGCATGTGTGAGGATCATGCACATCACTTCTGGCCTAAAAATTATTGATCTATCCAAACTTTAACAAAAGCAGTCAGTGATTCATTACTCAAAACAGATCTAAATGTTTGTGGATTATTGTTAGCCAATAGCCTAATCAACAAAAAATGAAGAGGAGTTACTGTTACAATGTTCATTCTAAACATGTTATTTGCTTAATGACTGAAATGCAAATGTTATCAAAAGGTCCTTCAGCTCGCTCTTTCACTGCAGAGTTCATTGGCTGCATTTGATTTTTTTTTTTTTTTTTTTTTTTTTTTTTTTTTTTTTTTTTTTTTTTAGCTTGACTGAAGGTGTATATTACACAGTAGTAGCATGTGAGTGGTCAGGGCTGGACCAGGGCTTGGTGTATGCAATAGGAAGTCTTTGGGGCCAGAAGCATGAGCACAAACAAAATATTGATGGAGAAATTCCTTCTTCCTTATAGATACACAGAAAAAATTAAAAGGCCATGGAGACTGAGAAGAGAACCACATCTGACTGTGCTGTCCCTAACCTGCTTGTATGAGTAGCTGCTTTGTGTTTGTTTAAGTCTTTACTTTACAGTGAGCATGTATTATTTCTCATGCTCACTGCCTAAAAGTGGAAACCTCCATGTTTTCATGTTAAAGGATTTCTTGCTATGAATAGTACTGAAGTTAGGAGAAGAATTGGAATGGAAGCAGCCCCAGAGCATACCTTGGGATGATTGGAAAGCAAGATGGCAACTCATGGGAATATGTGGTGTCAGCTGATTTTGGTGTACAACCTGCAGAGGTGTAAGCCTTGCCACTCTTTTCCCATATGCCCATTTGTGCCTTCTGTGGGTACAGTGCTGTGCCATGCAGGCTGAAGGCACTTTAGTGAAGAGAGAAGCTCTGATGTGCCTTTGAGGAAGATACAAGAGATTCTCCAGTTGTGCCTTGGCAAAGCTTCTGGCCTGTTGCACATTTTGAACAAGCATGTTGAAATCCCCACAGCTTCTAGGTGAATTCTACCAGCCAAGTGATGTAACTGGAAATGTTATGGTATAAATTCTGCCAGTTTAGTTGTCTCACACTGTTTCTTTCTACTAAAATTATAGCCTGTCCTCTGTAACAAATCATGGGACCTAAGCACAAACATGATTTTTGCATCTTACGTTTGTATATTTGTAGGTAGACCTGGTAGTCTGCATGATTTTCTGTGTCCTAAGGCACCTGACTGATAGTTGTGCATAAAAATTAAGCTATAGATTGTACTGAAAAATCTGGGGTTTTTTGGTTTTTGGGTTTTTTTTACTGTAGGAAATCCAAAAAGTAAAATAAAAATATTTTTCTATTTCAAGGTTTTGGTGGTGGATTTGTATTTTTGTTCAAAGAGAAACTAGAAAAATTAAATTAGATTTCTCTTTTCAGAGAAATACCTTAGGTAGGAACTGTTTATCTGCTTATTCATTAATTTTGATAAAGAGGGTTTGTTTCAAAAAAATCCCCCTAACCAGCTGTAATTATATCATGAGCATTATTATGAGAAATATACTGCAAAAATCTGCTAAATACCTATAAAGATGATTTAGAAAGTGAGACACCATCACAAAATACAAATGTAGCTTTTAGATGTGACAGAAAGCAAACAAAAGCTATATCCACACAAATAAATAAAAGAGGCCATGTCTTGCTCTTTACTCCTGTTTGCATCTCCTCCCTCCTAAATGAGGTACTGCTGCCTTGTCCCCCACCTGAGCTAGTGCTGGCCACTCCAGACAGTTCCACCTCTGAGCCTCTGCTTGCAATTACAAGTGTGGGTAGAATAGACTATCCATGATCACAGGTCCCTGTTTAGAGCCATGCCCTGCTCCTGCCTAGTTTCTTAGTGACAATGTACCAAAGAGAGTAGTTTTCTGCAAAAATTTTGGCAGCAGTTTAGTCTACCTGCCGAGCTTGATCCTCAGTGGCTACAGAGCTTTTCTCATGTGGGAGAGCCTCACTAGCAGAGCAGATGAGCAGAGCACAAGGAAAAGCTTTTGGCCTGAAATAAGAGTGGCCTGTTTTAGATGATAATTTTTAATAGAGTGTGAATCACCATCATGTCATCAAGAATATAGCAAAAATGCATGAGAAAATTCTGTCAATAGAATGCTGTTTCCATGGACTATTTTGTATGATTACAAATTGCATTTGCTGTAATGAGTTACAAATGTAATTTATTACAAGTTAAAATCAGGACTGAGACAAGTCGTTAAAATGTATAATATACAAAATTTTGTTTTCCCTTATGAATGTGAAGTTTCTGAGCTCAACTTGCCTCATTAGTATGTGACAGTGCCAGGAGATACTTTGATCCAGAAGGCTAGATATACATGCTGTATGCCATAAACACGTTCTAGTTTTAATAACAATCCAAGAGGTTCAGCATATTGCTTAATAAAAGATCAATGCAGTAATATGATTAACCACTCTGTGTTGCATTCTTTCCATTTGTGAGAAAAGGTAGTTCAGGAGCTGCACTGCAGTGAATAGCAAAATGACTAATTGACAGGCAGGATGAAGGTTTTCCTAAGGGTTTTTTCTTCCTCCCCACCCTCAAGGCTTTCTTTGTTGTTAGAATGCTGTTAACTCTTTTGTTTAGGGTCTCTTACCTTTAAACAGGCTTGTGGAATAGCTTTTCATATTTTTTAGCAGTAGATTTACTTGCTGAGTAAATATAGCTGATGAAAGAAAAGCTGGTGATCCATAAAAGACCAGGCTGCAGGGATCCTCATTAATCTTCCAATAGTTTTCGCTGTCATTCCTCTTTAAAGTTCCTCCTTGCCTTGTAAAGTTTGTGGAAAACGTAGAAGCACTTCTACTAAGCAGTGATTTCCAGCCAGATCCCCACAAAAGCTCTCACTCCCTTTCAACTAAATTTAACTTCAACCGTGTTATTGGGCAAGGTTCTCAGCTGTGAAAGGGGAAACATTGTTTAACTGAGTTTTACAAAAGGAAGACAAAGAAAAAGCCAATTTCCTTGTTATCTGATGATGGTAATGTGACTACATCACTAAATGCATAAGATAAGTAGGGTACAATGATAATTTAAAAAAAGCATATATTCAAATTCAAAGAGATTGTCCTTTGGAAATCTTGACTTCTCTTGCGGAGATAATGAAGCATATGGCGTGAAACTAAGGAAGTTAATATAATTAGCTGTGATGGATTATGGTAAAATCATGAGAATATTAGGATAGAGACCTGCAGTTGAGAAGCTATTTGAAATTTTGGATGGCTGAGCTGCTAGTCTCTCAGCAGGGCTCAAATCATGGTCTGCTTCTTCTGAGGATCGTTAAACTGACTCGTGTTCAGATTACCTCTCCCATCCTCTCCAGTGTTTCAGTGCATCCATCAGATATGCTACCAGTAAGTCTTCAGCCCAGGGAGTCACTGAATCATGGTTTGGAGTAAGAGGGACTTTAAAGACCATCTGGTTACAACCCTCTTCCCAAGGACAGGGAAACCTTCCATTGGACCATTTCGCTCAAAGTCCCTTTGGCCTGGAACCCTTCCAATGATGGGGCATCCATAACTTCCCTGGGAAACCTGTTCCTGTGTCTCATCATCCCCAGAGTAAAAAATTTCTTCTAGATATCTAATCTAAATCTACCCTCTTTCATTTGCTCCTTGTCCCATCACTATTTAAAATATGTTATTTTAAAAGTGCCTCTCCAGCTTGCTTGTAGGTCCCTTTAACTTACTGGAAGGCTGCTATAAGGTCTCCCAGGAGTCTTCTCTCAATGCTAAATAACTCTAAACCAGCTCTTTCTCTTGGTCTTGATAGGAGAGAAAGGTGTTTCAGCACTCTGATCATCTTTGTGGCCTTCCTCTGGACTCACTCCAGCAGGTCCATGTCCTTATTGTATTGTGGATCCCAGAGCTGGTCACAGCACTGCAGGTGGATTCTCACAGGGGCAGAGTAGAGGGGCAGGATCCCCTCCCTCACCCTGCTGGCCATGCTGCTTCCACCAATACCTCTAGTCCTACTCAGCAGGACTGTCCTCAGGAGAAGTTGTATAGAATAATTCAAGCTCTTTCATGGACAAGAGAGAAGGGAATCAAATGGTTTAAAAGGTTCTTTGGTTCAAAAGGTAAGAAGAAATACAAACCACAAAAATTCTACAGGTTTGCATCAGACTATAAGAGGAAATAATTTTTGCTCACGGTAGGGGAAGAGAGATGCAATCTTTGATAGTATCTCCACATTTTCACCAGGACAGTGCAAAGCCTTTGAGAGAGAACATATTTTTGGTCCTCTGTATTTGGCACACTTATTTTCAGAGCTGCGTGGAAGTATTTTAGAGGATCAATTTTTCTAACAAAATGTAAATCCTTAGGGAACTGGAAAATATTTGATCTTGGATTAAGTTTAATAAATATTTTTCTGTGAAGCAAAAAAAAAAAAAAAA